>CANYBF012088638.1:0-16578 GCA_948192965.1 Dalechampia spathulata
TTAAGGACATGAATTCTCAGGGGGAAGAACTGGCATGAGTTGAAGAAATGATCAATAGTGATCTATAATTTTAAGTTGTTATTATCCATTGGTTCACTTAGGATACATGTCTTACGCACTAAAAGATGAGAAGGATTTTTGAAAGAAGTACAAGTCATTCATATTTTTCATGCAATGTTTCTGAAAAAAGTCCATTAAGAACTGTGGACTCACATCAGATGTGAAGATATTTTATTTTATGTTTGTGTTAGGAATATTAACAGTGAAGAGAGAACCTTAGTTCTCACACATTCTTTCTTGCTTGAATCAGTTTTGTTCAGTGTCTTCTTGCTTTGATATAAGTTATACGGCAAGCATTAATTTTTTTTGTGTGCTTTTTGATTATTTTCAGAATGGCTGAAGCATTGTGTACTTACATTGGAATGGACCGTCCATTTTTAGGAATTTGTCTTGGACTACAGCTTCTTTTTGAGTCTAGTGATGAGAATGGTCCCGGTATGTGTGTTTTTTTATATCATTTTAAGCTAAATTTACTAACTCTTGTTTGAGGGTAATAGAATAGGATGATGTGGTAATTCAGTAGCTTTATATTCTTTTGTTGCATAGTTAACCAAATTTTGACGAAGCATAGAATGCTTAAAGCAAAGATGGAGAATTTCTTGTCATCATTGTTTTATACAATGCTATCCTTCAATCCTCACATTAATTTATGTCCTTTATTTTCTTTCTCGGCTTCAGCTTCTGAATTTATGGTTGTGCACTGTCTCAGTGAAGGGTCTAGGCTTGATTCCTGGTGTGGTAGGGCGTTTTGATTCATCAAATGGTTTCAGAGTACCGCACATTGGCTGGAATGCTCTGCAAATTATGGAGGACTCTGAAATTTTGGATGACATTCGAAATCGCCATGTGTATTTTGTTCATTCTTATCGTGCCATGCCGGTGTGTTTTGCTATTTTGTGAATGATCCTATTGCATCTCCATACCATTTGCATCTCATTTGCTGATATAAAGCTACTGTGTTCTCTTCCAGTCTCATGAAAATAAAGATTGGATATCCTCTACCTGTAGTTATGGTGACAAATTCATAGCATCAGTTAGAAGGAGGAATGTGCATGCTGTTCAGTTCCATCCTGAGAAGAGCGGAGGCGAGTTAACCCTATTGAATACCTTCTTTCATATTTTCCTTTTTATATATTTCAATTTCAGTTCTGCATCATTGACGATTAGAAAATCTCATTTGTCCATGTTTTTTTCATCAAAACTACACTGCTAGATATGTCCCTTTCATATCAGTCGGAAATATTCATGGAAATTATGTTTCAGTTTCTTCTTGCACCTTTCTCTCTTTCTCCATTTATTTGTTACTCTGTGAATTAGTTGGTCAGTTATCCTTGTATCATGGCAGCTGCTTTGCAGCATTTTTTCAAAAAAAGATAGGTACTGATGTTATGAATTACTGAAATGGCTGTTACAGATGTTGGTCTTACTGTACTAAGAAGATTTTTGCGTCCAGATTCATCTTCCACAAAGGTAATCTTTGCGTCACTGAGATCAGTATGTCTTCTCTGTTTTAACTTCTTTCATAGGTCATCTAATAAAAATTAAAACTTTCTTTGAAGACAGAAGCCTACTGAAGGGAAGGCATCAAAACTTGCCAAGAGGGTAATACTTAAACCTAACATTAAATGAGTTTTTTTCTCTCTCCCCATCAAAGTTTTTACTTGTAACAGTAAGAGTGTTTTGTATAATAGGATATACTTGTTTAAAGGTTCTACACTTATCAGTATTGCCTTCATCCAGGTAATTGCTTGTCTTGATGTGAGGACAAATGATAAAGGAGATCTTGTTGTAACCAAAGGAGACCAGTATGATGTACGAGAACACACAAAAGAAAATGAGGTATGGACAAAGACTTACTTGTTTAAGCTGCTATAGGTTCTTACTGTTTGATCTGTCGCAAATACTTGTTCAAGTGTACTGTGATTATTCCTTCTGAGACATGTAGTTCAACGCGATTTAGTAAGAATGTATTTGGCAGAGTATTTTTACTCATTATGATGTCAGAACTGCATTTTAGAGTCTCCATTCATACTGCTGAAATTTTTTTATACTGATGAGCTAATATTTTCATTTGATAATTGGAAGTTGAACCTAGTTACTCTAATTTGATTTGCCTTGAAAAGTATTTCTGCCCATTGCCCAAATCTTTTCCTCAATAGTAGCAAGTGGTGCCAATATTTATGCATTTACATCTAGCTTTATCTCATTGATGAAAACTTTTGCAGGTTAGGAACCTTGGCAAGCCAGTGGAGCTTGCCGGGCAATATTACAAAGATGGGGCTGATGAGGTGTTTGTTGTGTTTTATGTTTTAATTGGAAACTCATCTGTCTGTAGAGCAACAATACAAATTTTAACATTTTAGCATTGAACTACAGGTTAGTTTTCTGAATATTACTGGTTTTCGAGACTTCCCTTTAGGCGATCTCCCAATGTTGCAGGTTTGTTTGTAGGAATTGTTATTATATGAAAAACTAAAATCAGAAATACCTCCTTGTTGAATTCATGAGATGTCTCCTTTTGCTAATCCTTATCCTTATGCTCTGAAGGTTTTGAGGTACACTTCAGAAAATGTATTTGTACCATTGACTGTTGGAGGTGGAATTAGAGATTTTACAGATGCAAATGGCAGGTATAATTGGGCATTGCTTGTTAGATCAATCTTTACTTTTTCCATATGATGCAAATACTTATTCAGAGAGTTTAGATTTTTTTGTAATCAGAAATTCTATTATCATTAGGGAGTTATTTACTTTTGTATGTATTAATTTTTTGTTTAATATCTTAAAATTTGTTTATGATTCTCCCAATTCAGGATTTCTAATCCTATGATTACGTTCAGTCTATAAATACATGTAAATTGTATTGTTATCTTATAGTTCACCAATCATATTTTAGTTTAACAAAAGCATTGCAGATTTGCTGTGTTTGGAGTTGTGCAATGCAAGTATCTCCTCAGGCGCAACTTGCTATTGATCTCAGTTTCCTTCCCAAGTGCATCAAATTGATTTCCTCAAATTTACTCATAATTCGTTGGGGAGTTGTAGACCACGGCTATCCTACATCATCATATTTCAACTATTTCTGCAATTTACCTGTTCCTCAATCATCTAGTTTCTCTAATGACTACTAAGATTTGTGAATGTAACATCATTGATCCATTTTGTCTCAGGTATTATTCTAGTTTGGAAGTTGCTTCTGAGTATTTCAGATCTGGGGCTGATAAGATATCTATTGGAAGTGATGCTGTCTATGCTGCAGAAGACTATATAAGAACTAAGGTATGGGGACTACCTCTCACATGTTCAATTAAAAGTTCCTCTAACGTCTGTGTACTCAGATTTCTTGTGCATAGATCTCACCTTCCTTAGACCACCACTTGTAGGTAAAGACTGGAAAGAGTAGCATAGAGCAGATATCTAGAGTTTATGGGAATCAGGTAACATCTCCTCTTGTAGTCTTAAATCTTTGTATTCTCATATCTTTCCATCTGTCTTCATGGTCCTTCCAAATATGCTATGCGAAGTGTTTGGGGAAGAGAAGTAATGTACATTGATGCATTGACTTTGCAGATCCTGCCAAATGCACTTTTGTTTCAGCATCGTATTTAATAATATAAAAACTGTTTTGTTTGACTTCTTTCCTTTCATTCTTCGTGCCTTCTTATGCTAGCTGATTGATAGCTAATAATAAGACATGACTTTATCGTAGAGTACAACCCATAGATGAGTACAGACCAAGTGTGTGAAGGAGAAAAGAATTTGCAAAGAAAGATGAAAATCTCTAGTTCCAGGCACAAACTTGAAACTTTTAACATAAATGAAACACTTGTGGTTTTAACCAATTATAACCTACATAACATAGTGGAATATTTCTTTACTGTTTCTCCAACCATGAAGAGATCGTAGTGAAAAACCCCATGCAGTTATCCATTAGGATTTATTTATGACTAAAGCATGATGATGAATTGGGGATTAATTGTTGTCCAGTCTCAGAAAAAGTGCTTGGATGATGTTGTCCTTGCAATAAGGCATATAAACTTTTCTTTTAAGCAACTTCTGTTGATACTTTTAAATGCAGGCTGTTGTTGTTAGTATTGATCCTCGCAGAGTTCATCTTAAAAGTCCTAATGATGTGGAGTTCAAGGCTGTAAGGGTAACCAACGCAGGTAAATAGAATTTCATCATGCTTACTCTTTCCTTGTTGTTTTCTTGTTTCCCCATCTTTTCATATTTAAGCTATATAGTGTGTTCTTGAACTCATCACATGACACATAAGTAATGCCAATGCTAATTTTTCTGTTTTAAAATCTTTGTAATCTTCTTCCCATTTTCCCTGATTATGAGTTCATTTGCACATATGTGCATATGCATGTGTATATTTGTGTGTATGTTGGGCGGGGAGAGAAACACAATTGGAAATCTTATTTTCCGATTACGTTTTCAACATTGTTCTCAGGTCCAAATGGTGAAGAATATGCTTGGTATCAGTGTACGGTAAGCCTTATTTTCTTGTGCTGCATGGAATCATTCTTTGGCTATCATTTGAACCCTGATATTTTAGCTTCATTGGGTACTTACTTAGTTACCCTCTTAGTCATCTGTCTTTTTTTCCCATTTCTAAAGGTCAGTGGTGGACGCGAAGGCCGACCTATTGGTGCCTATGAACTTGCAAAAGCAGTTGAAGAGCTGGGTGCTGGAGAGATATTGCTGAACTGCATTGACTGTGATGGTCAGGACTCTTCTTCTGGTTTCAGTCTTGTAACTGTCTTTTGAGCATTCACGAAAAACTGCAACTTAAGAAACATTGGCGCATGGTTAATTCTAGATTGGTGTTTTAAAATGTATGATGGTTGTCTTGATTGTCCCTTTGTTCTTAATTTTGGTGCTCAATTTTGTGAAATGAGGTAGCAGTCATAACCACACCAATAGAAAAGAAGGAATGATGCATATTTTTTCCTGGGATTTTCCTGGACAAAGTTTTGCTTCTTAGGCTGATCTCTTATGCAAGATATTCAATCCGAGTCAGAAATGATTTGTTGAAAATTATGAATTGCAAGCTTTAGTGGTTGTAATATACATAAGAAATTTTTGAACACTCCATGATAAGCTTTCATAGAAAAAGCAAAAAATGAATATATCATTATGCTGGTTGATATGTAGATATGGACTGAGGTTGTTATAATGAATTGCCTTTTCAGGTCAAGGAAAAGGATTTGATATAGATTTAATAAAGTTGATCTCTGATGCTGTGAGCATCCCTGTAATTGCAAGTAGTGGTGCAGGTGCTGTGGAGCACTTCACTGAGGTATTCAACAAAACTAATGCTTCTGCCGCTCTTGCTGCTGGCATTTTCCACAGGAAAGAGGTATAGCTATGTGATCTTTTCAAGTGCTATTTTATTTTCTAATTGTTCAGAGGTTGTTCTTACCATGATCAGTTGATTATCAAATCGCCATTTTACAGTTGTAGTGCACGGATGCAAAATTTAGGATGTTAGAAAGTAACAATTACTGGTGTGAACAGGGAAGAAAAACCTCTGAAAATGTACTCCAATCAATAGTTTCTTACTTTTATTTTTAATATTATTCAGTTTAGTCTTTTATTTGATGACTATTAAGTTCCAAGCATGAAAAACTGTTGCTGTTTTCATACATATTCATATGTGAACATGCATGAAAATTGATTTACCACTAAAAATAAAAATGAAATGAAACTTGAGAGCTAGTACAATGGATCAAAATCCTGGAAACAAAGAACTAAATTTCGTTATATCAAACCTGAATGACTGAACCATTAATTAGGATAATCTTAGAGATGTTTTGGTAATTTCTCCAAACTGATATCACTTTGATTGTTTCTTTTTCTTTTTTTCAACTTGAATCTTATTACTCCTTCAATTTGAGGGAAGGCAAAGCAACAGCCAGATGGTGCTCGGATACAGCTGTTTCTTTATCATGCCAACCACATCATTTTTATTTATATTCGTTGTAATTTTATGACATTCAGGTGCCCATTCAATCAGTAAAAGAGCATTTGTTGAGTCAAGGCATAGAAGTCAGAGTGTAGACGGAATTCTGCAGCGTAAACTATCGGTTGCATAGCCACCGGAGTCATTATCAGGCACTGGTAATGCTTGAATCCCAGCTCTGATTCATATTATCCATTAAAAGTTTAATCGTGCCATTTAATTCTTTTCACCAATCTATTATCGTTTTGGCTTGGTTTTTGTATTATCTTCTACTTGCAACATTGTCATAATGATTGATTACAATCATAATTTCCAGATTTTTGGTTGATAAATTTGTTCTTCGCTGGTGTACTTTTAATTGAAAAAAGAATCTAATGAATTCATGATCTTTTAAAGACGTTTATTTAATCAACGACCTTTCACGTCATATCTGATTATGCATTTCATATTTTAGTTTTGATATTTGCGTGTATTTAGGAAAATTTGTGTTTTTGATATTATAACAAACAACACATTTTAGAAAATTTTGTAAAATTTATGGAAGATTTAATATAATAGTTCTCTATTATTAAAATTGCTTTTTTCAAATCAACTTTAGAAGTATCTATTATTTTCACTATATTTTTAAACAAGTGGCAATTAATCAAATGTTATTTTTAGAAAGCCATATAAAATAAATATTACTCTTAATCAAAGATATTTTAATAAGATCAAATATATTCTTATCTTTTTTAATTAAAATTTTTTTAAAAATATTAAACTAAAAAAATTGATTTGCATTCTTCTTTCTTTTTTTTTTTAAATTACTTTATTATATAATTTGATTGTGTTTTTTCATTTTTTAATCTTTTTTATTGTAGTATAAATAAATGTATACAATATTTATCAATATATATATAATATATTTAAATAAATATATCTCAAAAAGTATAAAAGAAAAAATATAATAGAAATAGGAAGAAGAACAATTATCTAAATAAAAAAAGATACGATTTTAAGAAAGAGAGAAGAAGAAGAAAAATGAATTAAATGAAGAAGAAAGAAGGAAGAGAAGGAAAAGGAAGAAGATAAAAATCAAAGAAGAATAATAAATAAAATTAAAAAATAATATAACATAATAAATTAGAAATGATATGTTAGTAATGACATCATTTTAAATGATTTAAATTTAAATAGAAAATCAAACTAATAATATTATTTAAAAATATAAAAAAAAAGTGATTATAATTTGTTTTAAAGAATTTGATAATTTACTATGTATTTTTTATTTCTTTATATAATTATTAAAATTAAATTTGATTATAAAGTATATAATTTTATAATTGAAATATATAAGAAATTATATTCAATATTTTTAAAATTCTATTTACTATATAATTTTTTATTTTTTATATAATTATTAAAATTAAATTTGATTATAAAGTATATAATGTTATAGTTAATCACATTATGAAAATTAGAGGTACTTTTTTATTTCTTTAAATTAATGGACATATTCATCTAGTTTTTAAATAAGTTGATATATTTTGAGTTATTTTAATATAATTTTTTTAAAAATAATTTAATTTTGAATCAAAATAAATTTTTATAGTTTTATAATATACACCAATAGATATACTTCAAATATACATGATTATATAATTTTACAATTAAAGTATATATTAAATATTTATAGATATGTTTAACGTATACATAATTAAAATATATTTAACATTTATTTTTGAATTATGTTAATATGAATTTTAAAGTAAAAATAATTTAATTTTAAATCAAACTAAATTTATATATTTTTATAATGTACATCAGTTTTGAATATACATGGTATACAATATAAATATAAAATAATATACAATATAAATATAAAATAATATATAATTAGAAGAAAGAATTATGAATTTTTTATTGTTTGATTTTAAATATTTATACATTGTTATTTTAGATATATTTAAACTTTACATTATTACATAATTAAAATATATATTAAATATTTATAATTTATTTCATTTTGATTTCCACTCAAATATTTTTATAATTAAAATATAATTAATATATACTTTTTAGTATTAATTTTTAAAAAATATAAGATATATATAATTGTAGGCTGTGATTTGTTCAATATTATTTTGAATTTTAAAATGTATTGTATGAATATAAATTTAATGTAATTAAATGTTATGATATTTGAATTTGATAAAATTAAATTGATTTAGATTAATTAAGAAAAAATAATAAGATAAGTTAAAAAAGTATTAAAGAGAAAAAGGTAATTTTAAAAACTTAAAATTAAGAAATCAAAATAAAAATAAAAACCTAGTTATGATATAGGTAAAAATCTATGTATTGTAAGTTAAAGTTTATGTAACTCTTTGTTTGATTTTTCAAAGAAAAGTTTCATACTTTTTATCACTCATATAAATTTATCAAATTAAATTATTTTTTTTTCATTTTCATTAAAAACAATCTTTTATATTATATTACCTAAATTAAAATTAAAATTAAAATAAATAATCATCAAATACATACTAGAAACAAAACAAATATTACATTCATAAAATAAGAATTAAAATAAAAATTTACTAGATAATTATCAAAATAAAATATATATTAGAATTATTAAAAAATTATCAATCAAGTTAGTTATAATACAAAACACATAAATAAAGTTAAATTACTATTTCATATTGCACTCGTCTGGTTTTTTTTAAAAAAATGAACTAAAACATCGTGAGTCTTAGTAAGCAATAATTTTATCCTTTTCTTCTGAACTTTGGTTTGCTTTTCTTTCTGGCACTGTTTCCCCATTACTTAATTTATATTGGACTTGTTTATAATGGTCTGTTGGACGAGTGTTCTTCCGCTAATAAATGTCGCATATCAACGAATCACCCAAGTTTTGATTCGGATTCCGACTCGTTTTTCACCAGTCAATTCGAAAATGTTTTTTTCAACTTTTTACTTTAATTTTATTATTAATTACGACATTTGAGTCTTTATCATTTTATTTTATAGTCATATTTAAATTTTAAATATAAGGTTACATAATTTGTATAGATAAATTTCTATATTAATTTTTAAATTTAAATGAAAATATAATTTTCTTTAGAAGAAAAAAAGAATAGATACCCACAACTGGACTCGGTACCTGTTTAACCCAATCTCTGGGGCTCCCGAACTTGATCATCAACTTGGCAGTTTTTCTTGTTAGGCAGCTGCAATTGAACGCATTCACGAGAATCTGAATAAACTTCGAACGACCCTCCACCCAAAACAAAGCATTCATAAAATTAAACCATTCAGAAATGCTAAAATATGGGGTAATCTTAATCCTGATTTAATTAACAAAAGACGGATAACCAAATCAATACCATAAGTTGACAGAGAATAACCTTCATACTAAAGCCGTGTATGTTATTTCACAATTGGCATGGAATCATCACCACGCCTATATGGTTATACTGATGTAATATTTCTTCAATTGGAGGAAGAAAAAAAATTAAAGAAAAGAAAAAGCAGACAAACACAATATCTAATGCAAGTATTAAATAAATAATGAGTATGTACCATCTCTCAATTTTGAGTTAAAGTTGTGCACGCCGCAGCAGAACTCATCATAGCAGTGAATCAAAGAGCAAAGACCTACAAAACTTTGATCTCAATGCATTATTTCTTTCCAAGAAAATATATTTCATTTCTAGGTGTCTCAGATATTTCATGAACTGGCATGTCAACCCAACCATGGCCCTCATCATCAAATGTCGAGAAGAAGCCTGCGTGGATCCTCCACCACGTCTTTGATACGACGCAAAAAGAAAACAGCCTCTCTTCCATCAATCAGCCTATGGTCATATGTTAGAGCAATATACATCATTGGCCTGGGGACGATGTTGCCACCAACAACCATTGGACGGTTCACTATTGAATGCATGCCCAGAATAGCTGACTGCAAATGAAATATCAATATGAGACTTTTGATCTTATCATACGTACGTAATATATAAATCTTTCAAGAATAGAAAATGCAAAATGTGGCTTTCCCAAGAAAAAGAATTTGGAACACAACCTTGGATAAACGCCATCTGACTAGATTTCATGGCATTAAGCATAAACAGAAAAGCAAAATGTTAGGTGTTATTATGCCACTTTAATAACAAACCTGAGGAGGGTTAATGATAGGTGTGCTCAAAAGGCTTCCATAAACTCCCCCGTTGGATATTGTAAATGAACCTCCAGCCATCTCATCAATTGATATAGTTCCATCATTTGCCTTCTTTGCAAGGGTGTTGATCTCCTTCTCTATCTCAGCAAAATTCATCCTGTCAGCACTGCGAATAACAGGAACAACAAGGCCCTGCATTGGAGAAGATGAATATAAGTGATCACAGGGACAAGCTCCATCCTGTATTAAGTAATTTAGTCCCATATGATTCACTAGGAACAAGGTTATAATGCAGCATGAATGCCAGACTCGAGAAAGATACATGTCCCTTTCACTCTTTAGCAAAATCTAAAGTGCAAATTTAGATATCTTGGAGAAGGTTAAGGTGAAATTTCTTTGTTTACTCTTTTATCTTTTAGGAAGGGAAAGGGAGGGATTAAAGTGAAGGCTGAACCTTATTACACCTATCATCTAGTTACAAAATCTAAAACTGCAAGAATAAGATGCTTCGTGATCCATCAAGTTGACTTGTATACAAGTAAACCAGTCCTTAAACTGTCCAAGCTGACATGGACTATAAACGGGTCAGGATAATCTCAAGTCTTCCCAAGTTTTTAGGTTTCATCTTTAAATCTCTTCCAATAACAAAGTCAGGATAATGATTGCATTTCTATGTTTTATGTAATACGAGTAATAGCAAAAGAAAAGGAACAGTAGCATTTATGTCAACAAATTATGAGTGAAACTCCAATAATTAAAACCAGTACTCATGTAATGTGAATTGGAATTAAGACGGCCTGCCTCATCAAAATCATCAAAAGAACATGTCGCATTCATGCAGATCAATGGAGGGATATAATAATTAAAATAAAAATAAAAACAAAACTAAGAAGTCCAAACAGCAAGGAGACCATTGCATTCAGAACAGATCAAATCATGAACAACCAAACAATGATATTAAGCACTGTAACCTAATAACTTGTGCTTAGATCTAAAATAAACGCTCAAATTAAGAGGTGAAGGGAAAAACCAACGCAAATTTAAGTAACTAGAGATGCCTTGAAATGCAGAAGCTACATAAAGAAAAGAATCCAATGGACCTCAATTACAGCTTATAAACATGCAAACACAAACAAGTTTAGTGAGTAAACAGTTGATCAATTGCAGACAAACCTTCTGAGTTCCAACAGCAATACTGATGTCTATATAATCTCTATAAATAATATCATCCCCATCTATGACAGCATTAATGATAGGTTGATTCTGGAGTCCACTCACAGCAGCCTAAAGCATTTGCAAACAGCAGGGGAGAAAAGAACAATACATGTTAGTGACGTTTTGCATAATGTTTACCTACAACCATAAAGTCACCACATACCTTTATAAACCCCGACATTAGTCCCAACTTCACTCCATGTTTTTCAACAAAAGTATCTTTGTAATCAGTTCGAAGCTTCATCAAGTTAGTCCTGCAACAGAGAAAATAGTCAGATGACTTGAGAAACCATCATTCCAGGGGCACAAATGCAATTTAAGTCAATGAAGTCTGGTTAAATGAAATCAGCTAACTGCACTTATAACCCTCCAATAGAGAGGAATGAAGGTTTGCTTGGCATTGTGTTCAGGGATCTGCTTTCTGCATTTTTAGGGGTTCATGTTTTTAATTTTTGTTTTTTAAAAAAATTGCTTTCTTAAAACCATGGTTTGGGAATGCATTTTCCAGAATTTTTTCCAAACGGTGACTCCTAAATACACTTTCCGAAAATTGTTTGTAGAATTTTTCTTCAAGCAATTTTGCAGAATGAATGACAACCAGACCCTAAATGGCTCCCCATGCATAAAAAGGACATCAATTAAACCACAACACAATAAACCACAAGCTCATGAGCAACACAGTTTATGCATCCATTATAAGGTTTAATGAGAAGTGCAACTCATGCATTATAGCATCACTTGGCAGACCATTTTAGATTCAGTATACTGATACGATACCTGGACCTGAATATTTAATGCTTTATGTTGATCAAGTAGCAAAAAACTAGAAGTCATGCTTCTTCTAATAACGCATGTTCCAACACATTGGACATGCTCAAACTTTCAGATTCATGTAAATTCTTCACAAATTTAAGACAAATAACTGACAGATGGAAGCACAGAGGCAACTGACAAATTGATGTTTGTATAGCTCTGAGGTTTTCACAACCAACCACCATAAGTGGCTCATAAAGGAATGGACAGGACAAGGGAAATAATACATGTAACCATCATTGAAAATTAGTTGTACTCACATATCAACTTCATTGAATGTCGTTAGCATAGCAAACGTATTCTGAGAGTCCTTCAATCGGGCTGCTACTCTTTTCCGTAGCCTTGTCATTGGGACCTGTGGTTAAAAGGTATTGTGGCCACATCATTGATTTTATTCACAGAACTTTATTTTTCTTCCTAAAATTGATGAATCTCTTAAGACAACATTCTAAAATAGAGAAAGTTGCAAAAGACTTACTCGTCTTTCTCTATCCTTAGGAGGGAGTTGGGGTTCTGCTGCTGAGCGTTTAGGAGGTGGAGGTGCTGGTGTCTTGGGCTTCTCAGTTACAGGAGCAGCTTCAACCTTGGGCTGTTGCTTCCGCTCCTCTTTCTTTTCTGGAGCAGATGCCTTCTTAGGAGAAGCTTTTTCCGAGACATTTTCAGAGGGAGCAACATGAGCCACACCTTCACCAGACTTTGAAATAATAGCAACTTTGGTACCCGGTTCTACAGTCTCCCCTTCCTTGGCTACAAACTGCCAACAATTAAAGACAAAAGCTAGAGTCAATATTTACAACGTAAATTATTCAATCTCTAGCACTCACACCAACCTCATAGCATTTATCAATAAATAAAAGTCATCCAAAAATTAGCAAAAGTATTACCTCTTTTATCACACCTGCTTCAGGACTAGCCACATCAATTGTCACCTGAATAAAATATGAATATCATAAGACACATATGTTTGATTTTTGCAATGGGTAGACAAAAGGGATGGTGAAAGAAACGGACCTTATCTGTCTCAATTTGAGCAATTGGCTCGTCAACTTCTACCCTATCACCAGGATCTGCTCTCAATATATCATATCCACAATCAAAAATTTGAATTCATGGAATAATAAGCTTGCAAGCAGAAATGAAAAGAAATCTAAATAATAAGAGAACATACTCTTCAGGAATTTTGCCAAAGTTCCATCTGTTATAGATTCGCCCATAAAAGGCACAACAGCATCAACCAAATCCCCTGCACCAGAGAAACAACATCGAAACCTAAAAAATTAAAATTAAAATAAACAGTAATTGTAAATAAATTGATATTGGCTCTTTCCAGAACCAAAAAAAATGAAAGAACATTTCCTCCATTTAAAGAAAAGAATTTAACAAGGAGGTGATGTCAGCATCCACAAAAAATAAAGCATACATAAGTCAGCCGCATAACAATCTGGTCATCCATTTCTTCCAACAAAGATATATAAGAAATCCAAGTAAATATAGATTTGTGCACGTATGTGCAAATACATAAAGAAGCAAAATTCTTAAAACTACTCAATGCCATACCACCATCCGAGGAAAATGGCCTAATCCGCATTTGCTTGCTACACATCAGCTGAATGATTGAAATATCACTGCACAGCCATAAGGTTAGGTGAAATAAAAATCTAACACAGATTATAGACATAAATATCAACTATTTCACTTTTCTGATCCATTGCTTTCAGGTCAGCAGGGTGAACACAAACATCTATTAACTAAAATGGCCTATGTGATAGTGAAAACCCAGGTGTAGTGTTGCAGCAAGTCTAACCCTAGCCTAGCCATTTCCCGTTTATCAGTGATTGAACATAAAATAGAGGAGGAAATACAGTGCACTGCTTTTGCTTTAACAAAAAAGCCATAACGAGCAAACATGACGAGCTAAACCTACGCCTGCTTTCAACAGTGTGATGCTATGTTGTCATCCTTTGTTTCTTTGTAATAATAAAGAGGGAAGGGTGCAGAAACAACGAGAGGAAAGAAAGGAGCACAATGAACAACACCCAACAATTCCAATACTTGAACTCAAAACACCAAACACAGCCTGAGCGCGAGATACATTTACTTATTCCTCGCATTTTAGCCCTTTGAGTTCTGAACCATGATTCTATAGCACTATCCCTAACAATATCAATCATATAATCAAAGGGAAATGAAGGTGCAACTGACCTTATTGGTCTTGAACTAACTGAGCAACCTGAAACCATAATCATGCGAGTTTAAGATGATCACCTTTCTGAAAGTAATAATAAACATAATCAACGAAAGAAAAACCAGAAAAATTACCTGATGAAATGAGGTTGCTGAAGGCTCTTGCATTCCCATAAATAACTCTCGGACATAGTAAAATCTGTTCAGAAAACTAGAAGCTTAACAAACTTATTTTGTAAAACAACAAATCATCACAAACAAAATTCATTTTGTCTGCAGCAAAACAATGACAAATCTACTTTAAGGATCAAAATTATCCAAATTTCATTTCATCTTATGATAACGGAAAATAACTAAGGAAGAAAAAATACCTCTTTCTCAGGAAGAGAAGAAACTCTTGGAGCAGATGTACCAGCTGCTTTAATGCTCTGCCTCAAAACCTAATTAAAAAAAGAAATAAAACAAATAAATAAAGTAAAATAAAAGATAAATCTAATAAAGAGAAAAAGGAAAGGAGCAGATACTGAAGAAGAGGAGGATCCTGCAGAAGAAATTCGTCTCCTCAAGATTCCTAGCATCATTTCTTCGATCTCTGTTTTCAAAAACAAATCACCAAAACAATCAATAAACATATAACATGGTAAATATATAAGAACACGTACGATTCAAGAATGCAAATAGTTCAAGGTTTGACCTAATTCGAGTGTTTGACCAGAGCAAATCAATATATTAAAGAAGACGAAGAAGAAGAAGAAGAAGAAGAAGATAGAAATAGGGTTTTTTTTTTTCCTTCAGAGAGAGAGGGGAGGGCCGCCAAGGTGTCTGATTGATTTTCCAGCAAGCAAAATGCTCTACGATTTGGTTCTCTAATTTGACACGTGTTACAATTTTAAAAAATAATATAAGAATAAATTTGATAAATTTAGACCTCAATTATGATAATTTTAAATAATTTAAATTCTTTTCACACTCTCTTGAATTAAAAATTTTAATTATGACAATTATCTCTAATTTTTTACTCAGTCATTAAAATTAAACAGCTAATTTTATTTCCATTAAATATTATAATATTTTTATGATGTCGGTGGACAAATTAAAAAATAATTATAATATTAACGTATTGACTTATACAAAATTTAATAAGTAACCCTAGAATTTTTCATTTTAAAATATAAAATATATAATTATTCGAGTGACTTGGCACCCTCAAATGTGCAAGGGCCCACTCACTCCGAGGAAAACGACATGCCGTTGTCTGCTACTTATAGGGGAAAGCAGTCATTTGTTGACCCTCCGCCAAGGTACAAGTCTAGAAGAACAGGAAAATAATTATGTGATAAATATTAACGTACTTTATGGTTTAATTAGTAATTAAAATAATTAATCAATGTTTATCTTAGTATTAAATTTGTTATTAAATGTTCTACACAGCATAATCTAGGTATCTACACCCAACCATAAGCTTAATTGCTATAGTTAATGTTAATGATGATCTAATAATTGTTTGATTTTTCAAATTTTTATTACATTTTTTAAATTTTATATCTTTTTATTTCACTTTTTATTATTATAAATATTGATGTGTAAATAAATAAAATTGATCAAGAAATTAAAAAGGAGTTGAATGAAAATTATAATAAATTTTTGACAATCTCTTTATCAACTTCTACTTATTCAAATAATCAACTTCTTCTTCAATTAAATAATAAAAATTTAATATTTGTTCAAAATTTGTGATAAAATTCTTACAATATATTTTTCTACAATATATTTTTCTAAAATTCATGCATGATCTTTCACTTAATCACAATTCTTTCTTATATTTCAAAACAAGAGAAAATAAAATATTGAAAATCTAAAAACTATAAATGAGTTTAATATAAAGATTGAAGTAATCGATGCTCAATAATTGAATTATTAGGTTAAATAAAGTTAATTTATATTAATTTAAAATATTTTTATCTCAAATAGATATTGAGATGTAAAATTAATAATTTGTATTATCAATGTTTTTCTTCATGCTTAAGTAATCATTTTTATCATGTTTTCATGCATTTCTAGTAAGCTTAGGAAGTATTTTATGATGTTTTGCATATATATTTATCTTGTTTACATCTCATTCAGGAATTTGCATATTAGAAGTTTTGTTATTCATTTTGTTCTAGTTTTATTTAATTTTTCA
>CANYBF012089243.1:0-13339 GCA_948192965.1 Dalechampia spathulata
TGTGGGTGCTACGCCACACTTGAGTCCTGTACTACGAGACATTATTAGGCAATAATATATAATAAAGAAAGATAGCGCTTTGTGTTTGAGATTTGTATAACTTATAGCTAAGTTTATGAACACGTGCTTCATTTGCATTAATGGGATTAAAACATTTACATGGAAAATGTTAAAATTAAAACAGAAGTCATGGATGTGCATTAGACTCAACCCTTGTTATTGACCAGTCTCTTGCGAGATTTTCTGATAAACTATTTTAACGCTCTCCTTTTGCTTTTAAGAGCTCTAACTTTTGCATGAGTTATCCGAACGGATTTTCAACTCATCAAGCAAATTTTTTTCATTTTGCCTTAACTTTTACGCAAACTGCCTATGCAGGTTTTTGGTTCACCAGGCTTCTCATTTTTATTTAGCTTTTCTTTTGACCTTTGCTCTAGATAAAATACTTCTTCAGCCAATCAAGGTTGACAGGTTCTGAGAATTCGTTACCCTCTAAGTCTGAAATGCGGACAGCGCCTTTGGAGAGGATCTTCTTAACCAGGAATGGGCCTTCCCAGTTAGGCTTGAACTTTCTATGAGGGTCGTGGATGGCTAGCCTAACTTGCTTCAGAACTAGATCCTCTTCCTGTATGACAACAGGCTTGACCTTTCTGTTGAATGCATTTGCCATGCGCTTTTTGTAAAGCTGTAGATGATAAAGAGCTTTCAGTCGTTTCTCATCAATAGTAATCAGTTGCTCGTATCTAGCCCCTTTCCACTTAGCTTCTGGTAACTGAGATTTCAGAATGACACAAAGTGACTTTAGCTCCACTTCAATTAGTAATACGGCTTCTGTCCCGTAAACCAGGGAGTATGGAGTAGCACCCGTAGGACTCCTTATAGTGGTTCTATAACCTCATAAGGTAAATGGCAATTGCTCATGCCAATCCCTATAAGTTCTCACTGTCTTGGCCAAGATCCGCTTGATAGTCTTATTGGCTGCTTCAACTACCCCATTAGCTTGAGAGCGATATGGAGAAGATCAATTGTGCTCAATCCCATACTTTTCCAGCAAGTCAGCAACTTGAGCCTGAAATTGCACTCCATTATCAGACACCAAGTGATGTGGCACGCCATATTGGCATATGAGATTTTTCTCTATGAACTTGGCAACTTGCTTTGTCCCCAGTTTACTGTAGGATTCTGCCTCCACCCATTTAGAGAAGTAATCAACAGCCACTAGTATGTATTGATATTCATTAGAAGCGTTAGGATGAATCTCATCCATGATGTCTATTCCCCAAGCTGAGAATGGCCAAGGTGTTATCAAATTCTGCAATTCGACCGGTGGTAGGTGACTCAGGTCTCCATGAATTTAGCATTCATGGCATCTCCATACAAACTGTATGCAGTCTGTCTCTATAGTGAGCCAGAAATATCCTTGGCGTAGGATTTTTCTATAAAGGGTGAATCCATTCATGTGAGACCTACATACACCAGTGTGTACCCTTTCCATGACTGACTCAATGTCCTTCCCCGATATGCATCAAAGTTGTACACCAATTGCCGTTCTTCTATAGAGAACACCCTGATGCCAAGTGAAGTTGGCTGCTAGTCTGCGGAGAGCTAGCTTATCAGTTATGTTGGCTTCTTCTGGATAAGTACCAGTCTTCAGAAAGTTCATGATATCAGCGTACCATAGGGTCTCATCTATTTGGTCTAGCGCCATAACCCGTTCTCCCTCATAGTAAGGAATCCTCAACTACTCAATTAATACAGGTTGAACTTGACTCTACAGTCACTCACAGACTGAAGCTAGTATGGCCAAAGCATCAGCCATCTGATTTTCTTCACGTGGCATGTGAATAAATTGGCAGGAGCTAAAATTGCAAATCATGAGCTTCATGTATTCAGTATAAGGCTTGAGCCTCTCTTCTTTGACATCCCACTCGGCCGTGGATTGGTAAATGACTAGCATGGAATCACCGAATATCTGTACATCTTGAGCCTTGATCATTAGCAATGCTTCTAGCCCAAAGAGACATGCTTCATACTCAGCCATATTGTTAGTGACTGAAAAGCTCAGTCACTTTGACAACATAATGAGTTCACCTTTAGGAGTGATTATCATAACTCTTATACCTACACCTCTTCTGTTGACTACGCCGTCAAAGTGCAACTGCCATTTTTGGACATTAATTGCCCCTGAGTGCTCATCTGGGAAGTCCAATTCAAATGTTTCAGAGTCATTCATCGGCCTGGATGCTAAGAATTTGGCAATCACTCTGCCTTTGATTACCTTGGTAGTGATGTACTGCACATCAAACTCTGACAACAGGATCAGCCACCTGGAGAGTTTCCCTACTAACAAAGGAGCTGCATACAAGTACTTCATAGGATCAACCTTGGAGATTGCCTGAACTTGATATGACTGGAAATAATGCCTGAGTTTCTTAATGACCCAGACCATAGCCATGCATAGCTTCTCAACAGTGCTGTATTTGCATTCTGTTGGCAGTAGCTTCTTGCTCAGGTTGTAGACAGCATGCTCAACTCTGGTGTCGTTCTCTTTAGCCATCATAGCACCCATTGACTCCTCTTCTAAGGCTAGATAGAGTAATAGTGGTTTTCCCGGTCGAGGTGGTTGTAGGATTGGCGGGTGAGAGAGATAATGCTTCACCCTTTCAAATGCAAATTGGCAGTTCTCATCCCAAACCATAGGTTGGTTCTTCCTCAAAAGCTTGAAGATAGGCTCACACATGGTAGTGAACTTGGCGATGAATCTGCTGATGTACTGTAGCTATCCCAAGAATCCCCTAACTTCTATCTTAGTTCTGGGAATAGGCATCTCAATGATTGACTTTATCTTGTCAGAATCCACTTCGATACCCCTCTGATTGACAATATGACCCAACAACTTACCAAATGTTACCCCGAAATGTGCACTTCTTTGGATTCAGTCTGAGTCCATATTTCTCAACACGTGTGAGAAATCTTTCAAGAGCAGTTGGATGCTCTTCTTTGGTAGGAGACTTTACCATCATATCATCCATATAGACTTCGACCTCCTTGTTGATCAAATCATGCAATAATGTTGTTACAGCTCGTTGGTAGGTGGCACCTGCATTCTTCAAGCTAAAGGGTATCACCTTGTAGTAGTAGGTCCCCCATTCTATGATGAAAGCTATCTTCACCTTATCTATAACCACCATTAGGATTTGGTTATACCCCGAGAATCCATTAGTGAAGGAATACATAGCGCCAGCAGTTGTGCTATCGACCAGCACATCGATATGAGGTAAAAGAAAGTCATCCTTTGGACATGCTTTATTCAAATCCCTATAGTCTACACAGAATCTGACCTTGCCGTCTTTCTTAGGAACTGGAACCACATTGGCCAACCATTCTAGATAGTCGACCACCTCAAGGAATTTGGTATCCAACTGCTTCTGGACATCTTCCTTGACCTTCTGTGCCTACTTTGGTCGGAGGCACCGTAGCTTCTGCTTAACTGGCTTGAACCCCGGCTTGGTAGGAATTTTGTGTTTTGCAATGGATCTATCGACACCTGGCATGTCTTCATAGCCTAGAGCAAAGGCTTTTATATACTTTTTCAATGTGCTAATTATTTTTATTCTCTCTTCAGATGTCAAGTTTGATGCAATCTAAAGTAGACATGGCTTGTCACCTGTGTTAATGTTAATATTTTCAATGCATGATGCATTAATATCAAAAATGCTCATGTAATGCTCATGTTCATGCACAATGCCATTAGAATACACATTGTAAACATAAGCAAAGTTACTCTTTATTGCATTGTACTTATTCAGAATTACATCATCATTGAAAAGTACAGAAATTGGGACATTAGTGTCTTCATACAATAGCTCCTCAAAGGTGCTATCCACTAGCATGGCTATGTCCTCGTAGACCTTTGGGAGCAACAGGTCTTCAACATCCAAGTTCTGCAGCTTGGCTCCTAGCATAGTAACTATAGTGATTTCCGGCTCTAAGCGATTGATGGTGAGATTAGCAACATCATGAAAGATCTAGAAATCTTCATCAGGGTTGATGGTGAAAGAAGCAGCAGTCTTTCTAACTACTGTCAGGGCTAACAGGTCACAAACATCGCTAAAGATGGCAAACTGTTGCTTAAAGAAATCATCCGAGTTTGGCAACTCAAGAGCATGATCATGCTGAGTCTCTCCTTATATGAAGAGAACCATCTTACACTCTTCTGGTTTGTCCAAAGTATAGGGATCAAACCCAATGCAGTACGTCTCTTCCCACATGGCTGTAGGAATGTCAAACTCTACTAGACCTTGCTGATACCGGCCTAAACCCATACCATGCATATAGTTCATCATGCGCATCATCCTTTCCACAGTGGGACTTGGTTAGTATGAGTAAGACTCAGGTTCTCCAATGGTGGTGATCTGGAAACCAGTCATGAGAGTGACATCTTCCCTAATATAGGCTAAAGCAACCTCATCATCAACGATAATAGTAACCACACCTTCGTTATGTGGGAACTTGATCTTCTGGGGTAGGGTGGATGGCACACCTCCCAGGGGATGGAACCACGATCGGCCTAAGAGCAGCGTAAATGATATTGGAATGTCCAAGACTATGAACTCTACTGCTGATTCGATCGGCCCGACAGTGATAGTGGTGATGAAGGTATTGGTAAGCTCCCTTTTGGACTTATCATATGCTCTGATGATGGTTATGCATGGTTTCAAGTTTGAAAGCTGGATCCTGAGCTTGTGCAGTACCTTGAGCGAGTAAACATTGATACCAGAACCATCATCCACCATGATATAGGGAGTGGAGAAGTTCATAATGTTCACCCTGATGAAGAGTGCTATGTTGTGGCGGATTCCCTTGACTGGTAAATCTGCATCAGAGAAATTGATCATGCTAGATGGTAGATCTTGGTTTACCAGCTGACTCTTCATGCTAAAGGTAGAAGCAGAAAGAGAGATTCTCATGCTTGAGACTGCTTTGACGATGGTCCATTGATACTATCGGGAGGATAGCATAAAGTCGCAGATGCTGATATTAGCTTCTGTCTTCTTTAGCTGCTTGACGACAACATTATAAGGCTGAGTAGCCTGATCAGCTAGTTGTGGAGCTGGAATATTGCTTGGGGCAGCCTCATCCCTAGTGGACCTAGCCTCGATCATCTTTTTAAGGGCTTATGGCTTTTTCTTGAGGTCGGGAGGAGTGAACACCTTACCGCTGCTAGTCATGTTGCGGACTCGAGAGGACATCTTATTGGCACTTAACCCTTTCTACTGGTTGGGCATTTTTTTACTACTGGATTAACTGTCTTGGCGGTCTCAGCCAACTTACCCTTTTTGGAAGCCTGATCCTGTGATGATTCACACTTAATGGAATCCTGAGTAGCTGTAGACTCATCCTCTAAACTATCGTACCAAATGTCAATAGCGCCAATATGAAACCCACCACCGGGTCGGAAGGTAATAGCGGGTAACCGAGCAATCCCCTTACTGCTGAGAGGAGAAAAGGAGTTCAGAACCAAGGATTTTGGTAACCCTGATTAGAACATGTAGGTGCAGTTAGCTTTGTGGTAGTTTGGCAGCGGGTTTGTCTTGGTTGATGGCTTGGATTTTTGAAGGTCCTCGATCTCACTAGAGTTGATGAGGTTATGAATGACAAGTCTGAGAGAGTGATAGTCATCAGTGTTATGACCATGGTGCTGATGGTAGTGGTAGTAGGTTTTGGTGTCAACCAAGGCTGGGGGTGGTGTTTTGAAGTTTGGTTCAAGAAGTTTGGTGAGTTTGGCTTTGAGGAGATGCCTAAAGACCTTGGAAAGCGGCATTCCAAGATCTAAGAATCTCTTGGATGGGGTAGTGTTTCAGAGTATGGGGTTTGGTGTTTGCACAGCATTGATGTAGTGAGGCTTCGGTGTTTGTAGGGCGTTGGCGTAGTGGGGTTTTGGTTGTGTCTGAGTGTATGTGGTAGTTTTGGGTTTTGGGAAGGAAAGCTCATTTTTCTTACCCTCAGTTTGCTTATGCGTTGTCCCACTGAGTAAATGTCCTCAAAAGTGTGGAACATCTGATACCTCAGCTTATCCTGGTAAAGTGGTAGCAACCCCATGATAAGCTTATTGATCATGTCAGATTCAGATGGCTTCTGTCTGACCAGTGCAGCTTTGTCCATCCAGCGATTGAAGTAATCCATAAAAGACTCATTGGTTTTCTACTTAACCATTTCAAGGTCCATCAAGGTTACATCAAATCGAGACTTGAACCCATATTATTTACAGAACGCAGTGCATAGAGGCTTCCACTCGACTGTGGTTGCCTTGTTCAGACTATGATACCAGGCTAGCACTGGTCCCTCTAGTGAGATAAAGAAGAGTCAAACTATCTAATCATCCGACAGGTCAGTGGTGCTCATTAGCATTGTGTAGGTCTTCAGATGGTTCTTTGGGTCCCCAACTCTATTGTACTTGGGAACATCAGAGAGCTTGAACTTGGTAGGCAGCCTCTTAATAGCTCAGACTTAGAACTCGTCAAAGTACAAGTTAGACCCCATGCCTTTAGCCTTCATGATAGTTTACAGCTGTTTGACCTTCTGCTCTAAGATAGTGGTCTAAGATTTCTGAACATCATGCATATGGAGAGAGACATCATCATCAGTCTCCATGTCATATAGGTTGACACCTTTCCCCTTTTCCTTGATTGGAGCTGGTGGGGTGATGAATTCCGCAAGACTAAGAGCCTCTCAGATCTGTTGTTGCAGGAGAGTCTTGAAGTCATCATTCAGGAGCTTAGCCACAGACTAGTCGATGAGCTTTTGAACTGCAGCGAGAGTGGCCTCATCCAGTATTTAGGTAGCAAGACCAGATGATGATGCAACATTCCTTACATTCTGTAAGTCTGACATGGTTCTCTACATGACAAAAAGAGTTAGCATGGATGCATGAGTATGCATATGATGTTGTGTATGGTGCACATGATGTAACACATAGGATGTATGCATGACCTATGTTAGGAGATATGCGATGTTATGGCTGCAACAAAGCAAGTTAGCATGCGTATGCATGGATGCACATGATGTGCCACGTAGGATATATGTGTGTCCTATGCTAAGAAACATCCAGCGTTATTGCTGCAAAAGTGAAATTTATTAGGAAATTGCATGAGTATGCATGTATGCGTGTTTGGCAGAAAACACAAAAATGGTTAGCGAACACATAGCATGCAGTAGCGCTCCTTTCCAACCTTATACCTCCACGAGATTTGGTCACTCACTCACAATCACCAGTTTGACATGAGACCAGGGTGATGTGTACGGACACGGACTGGTGTTATGATGTATACAATTAATCCAACTATGATGGGAAAATTGATATGGAAACTCTCAGATACCACCACTCTTTCATCGTGATATCCCTAGTGGAGTCGCCACTATGAGCGCCCGATTTCAGCCGGAGCTCAGAGCGAGGCTTGTGATGCTCACTGACCGAGGACCGCACTTAGAGTGAAAGCACAGTCTTCCTAAGGGGTTCCCTCAAGGAATGATACAGACTTGAAAGAGTCACAAGAGAGTCACCACCGGATGGCTTTGGATTGGTCAAACCGACCCATAGCATGAGTGCTAGTTAAACCCTTCAGAGATTGGCTTTGGGTGGTGGAGATCTATTCTATGAGTTTCCAAGATCAATTTTACCATTATAGTTAGGATTAATTGTCTTAAGGAGGCGATCATACGAGCGTATATGTAAACATACAGCGCGACATGTGATTTGGCGTTGCAAGGTTACACGTAGAATGTCATATAATGCTATATGGCATTTGGATGGCATGGCATATGCATGGCATGCAAAATAGCGATAAAATAACATGGCATATGCATGATATGTGAGCACGTATGACATATCATATGCATGATAGGGCAACCTAGTATGATATGTAAGCACATAATAATGGCAAAATTATGTATAGCATTATGCTTTAACATTTTGAATTGTATTGGCGTTGGGCATATGCATGGCGTATGAATGGTGTACAAAGTGAAATGAGTGGCATAGCTTATGCATGACATGTGATATGATGTATGGCATGGTATATGCATGTCATGTGAGGGTGTATGACATATCATATGCATGATATGTGAATATGATGTATGACATGGCATAGTGGATGACAAACCATATGCATGGCATGTGAAGTGATACATGGCATATCATATGTATGATATGTGGGGTGATATATGGCATAGCATATGCATGACATGGTATAGTGGATGACATACCGTATGCGTGGCATGTGAAATGATGTATGACATGGTATATGCATGTCATGTGAGAGTATATGACATATCATATGCATGATATGTGAATATGATGTATGACATGGCATAATGGATGACACACCATATGCATGACATGTGAAATGATATATGGCATGGCATATGGATGACATGGCATAGCGTATGACATATCATATGCATGGCATGTGAAATGATGCATGACATCGCATATGCATGACATGGCATAGTGGATGCATATGTGAATGTGTATTCAACATGGTATATGGTATGACATATGGCGTGTCATGGTATATAGGATAGCATGGGAAGTTACGCGTATTCATTACATATTGGCATATTTGGATTGTATTGGCATACGAGATAATATATGTTATGGCATGGCATGGTATAAAAGTGTGTGATGTGTCATGTGACATGGCATGTGACATGATGACATATATTTAGCAAATATAAATCCATCCATGAATAAAAATACCGAAAGGCTGGTGAAAAGGATCGAGGAGAATGGGGGATACACGTGGGATTTAATGCTAAATCCTAAAATGGGGAATAATGCTATTCTATTACAAAGGATCTTCGTCTATACAAAAATCCAAGACATTTAGTAATATCTCAACCTCCTCGGGAAATTTCCACCTCAGGTAGCACGAGTGAAAATGCAAATGAACAAGCAAGATCGTTAATAGCAAACAAAATTTAGGACTTGATCGACTAATTCTATACCATATTAAAGCACGAATCAAGAGCCAAAGTCCAATAGATGTAAGATGACATCACATAATAGCATATGACATGATGATGTGGCATGTAACATGGTAACATGGCATAGTCGCATATGACATGTGACATGGCATGATGACATGGCATAAATGGCATATGACATGGCATGTGGCATGATGACATGACATAATGGCGTATGACATGTAACGTGGTATATTAGCATATGACATGGCATGATGTCATAATATTCATAAGTTACTATTCATGAGTTACTATTCATCATGGCATAGTAGCGTATAACATGCAACGTGACATATGAGCATATGACGTGACATGATGACATGGCATAAATGGTGTATGACATGTGACGTGGCATGATGACATGACATAAATGGCGTATGACATGTGACATGGCATATTAGCATATGACGTGGTATGATGACATGGCATACATGACATATGACATGGCATAGTAAAAGGCTAAACATGGTAGTAAAGCTAAATAAAATAATAAGCTAAACATGGCAGTAAAGCTAAATTAAGATAATAAGCTAAACATGGCAGAAAAGCTGAAATAACTTAAAAAGTCGAAGGAATAAATGACTTATTAGGGCAAGAAATCGCTCCCCCTAAATTCCCAAAAGCTTAAGATTTTAGTAAAAATTTAATTAGTCGCTAAACTTAATTAACATTTTACTTAAGTTATTTTAATCCTATATCTTAGAATTAAAATTTTTATCATATGTATGATATCTTGTGTATCATTTTTATGATATATTTTTTATGTGTTGGAAGAGGAAGGCTTGGCCTTGTATTTATAGTAGCCTTCGGAGGGGTGGCACCCTTAGGCTTAGCAATGTGGGATAAGGTCCCAAAACTAGGTGAACAGTCATTTTGTACGGGCCAAATGGGGGCAAAACACGTGCCTAAATGGTAAATGAATATACAAAATTCATGTTTGCAACTTTCTCTTGGGAATGGAAACTTGAATCAAGCCATCCCGATACCAAAACAAGTTGCAATACGTGCCCGAATAGGCACCCTAGCCAGCTTGTGCAGGCTGTGTTGGAAAATCTATGTTGGCAGCCATTTTGGACGAACCAAACGGGGGGCAAATGGTATGTCCAAATGGCAAATGAATATACAAAACTTATGTCTGCAACTTACTCTTGGGAATGGAAACTTGAATCAAGCCATTCCGATAAGGTAACAAGTCGCAATACATGCCCGAAGTGGGCACCCTAGCCAGCCTGTGCAGGCTATCCTAGAAATCTGTGATGAGCAGCCATTTTGGACGGACGAGGGGTAAACAGTGTGCCCAAATGGCAAATGAATATGCAAAATTCATGTCTACAACTTACTCTTGGGAATGGAAACTTGAATCAAGCCATTCCGATACCGAAACAAGTCACAATACATGCTCGAAGCGGGCACCCCAGCCAACCTGTGCAGGCTGTCCTAGAAATCTATGATGAGCAGCCATTTTGGACGTACCAAATGGGGGGCAAACGATGTGCCCAACTGGTAAATGAATATGCAAAATTCATGTATACAACATAATCTTAGGAATGGAAACTTGTATCAAGCCATTCCGATACGGGAACAAGTTGCAATACATGCCCAAAGTAGGCACCTTAGCCAGCCTGTGGAGTCTGTGCTGGAAAATCTGTGTTAGCAACTATTTTGGATAGACCAAATGGGCAGCAAATGGTGTGCCCAAATGGTAAATGAATATGTAGAATTCATGTCTGCAACTTATTCTTGGGCATGGAAACTTGTATCAAGCCATTCCAACACAGGAACAAGTCACAATACGTGCCCGAAGTGGGCACCCTAGCCAGCCTTATTTTGCTATATGCTACGTGCATAGTGCTATACACCCTATTCATGTATTTCACCTCGTATGGGTGAAATGTAATGCATGTCACATGTAAACTGAGATGTAATCAACATTCTGAGTCACTTTGCAATTGTGAGTTTTGCAAAATTCGACCCCGAACGATGAGTTCCACTAATGGGCCCATTTTGGGCCCATAATTCTATATGGCCCAAAATGTGGCATTTAGCATGGCAAGTGTTGTGCCTCGCGTAGGCAATATGTAGAATATTTTTTATGCATACAGAACACTTATAGTGGGTTGACAGAGGTGGTGGCCCCACCAGTGCCTTTGGTGGGCCCCACAGTGCAGTGGGCCCGAAATGTGGCATTTGGCATGCCAAGTGTTGTGCCTCGTGCAGGCATCAGTGAAAATGTGTTCTGTATGCACAGAACACGCAGAATGGGCTGATAGGGGTAGCGGGCCCCACAGTATGGTGTGCCCGAAATGTGGCATATGGCATGTCGTGTACTCTGCCTTGCATTGGCAACATGTTAGGTACTCTATATGCACAGAATACTCAAAATAAGCTAATGAGGGTGATGGGCCCTGCATGTGGGCCCCACCAACATGTGGTCCCCGCTGAGCCATTTTTCTTAGCACATAATGCTACGTGCTCTGCTTCATGTAAACAAGATGAAATATGTTCTACATGCATAGAATGCTCAGAAAAGGCTGACAAGGGTAGCGGGCCCTGCCAGATGCCATGGTGGGCCCCACCAACTACGATGTACTCTGTGCCCTATAATACTCAAGGGGAAGCCACAGAGGCATATGTGCATAATCGGGGTCAATATCGGGGACTAATACCGAGCCGAATCAACAGAAATTCGAAATTGCACGAGGGTGAAAAGTTAGGGTCAACACTCCCATATTATGGGAAAATATTTCGTTAAGTACCTCCCATGAATGTATCTCCTATGAGGATCCTTGTCTAAACTAATGAACTAATAAGAATTAGGCAACCATTTGCCATATTCCCTATCTTGTATCCCCATATGGAGATGATGTTCTAGATTAGGTCATCTTCTTTGAACTTCTTTTTCTCAACCCTTTTATTATAAGTTCTCGCTATCCTCTTCTTTTACGTGACCATACTATTATACATCTAGATCCTCTCTTCATCAATATTTTCTAGCTCTATTAAGATAGCTTTCGTATAGTCAATGGGGCTTATGACACTCTACTTGGCTACTCTTAACGAGAGAACCACTACTTCCAAGGGTAGAATGACATCATGCCCATAAGTTAGGGTGAAAAGACTAACATATATAGCACTCCTCTTTAAGGTATAATATAGCCATAAAGTTTTTAATAGACTCCTATATTACTCCATAAGATTCTCTTCTAACATCTTCTCTAAAATTCTAATGAGAATCTTATTAGATGCCTTGGCCTGGCTATTTGCCTAGGCATAATAAGAAATAGAATTAATGAGTTTATTCCTATAATCTTAAAAAAAAATCCCTTATTTCTTTTCATGTAAAAAACATCCTTATGTTGGTTGTTATCATTTGTGGGATTCCAAACTAATGAATGAGATTTTCCTTAATAAATTGAATCACATCTTTTTGCTACACTTTCCTCATTGACATACCTTCCACCTACTTTGTAAAGTAATCAGTGGCAATAATGATAATGATAAAGTAATCAGTGGCAATAATAATCATAAATGAATGCCTCTTGGGATATGCATAAACTAGACTTTCTAAAACTGATCAATTAATTACATGAGCTATAAAATAAGTTGTTGATGATATACTACTACACTTATACTCTCTAGAGAGCTACTTTAAGACTAATTAGGAATCACCAATTATCATTATTTCTTTAGCTCTAAGTTCCTATAAAATCTTTAATCTAATCATAAGAGCCTTATATTTAGCTTAGCTAATAGTACACTTAAAATCCAAACTAAATAATATGGTTGATTTTGTTCCTTTAGATTAAGTGATTACCACTCTAGCCTTTACATTCTTTCCTATACTAGAACCATCAAATTTTAAAACCTAGGGTTATGGATGAACCTTAAACATAATAACTCATAACTATCATTGTATACTTCTACTGAAGGATGATTTCCCAGAAAATCTGCCAAAGCTTGTCCCTTCACTAATTTTTGAGGAAAATAGGCACCACTTCCTTACTCTTCCTATTATAAGTAGTTTACTCAATATATACTTTATAAAGTTTATAAGGGATATTATTGTGAGCGCCAGTTTCTGCCGGGGCCCAGAGCGAGGCTTGCGAAAGTCACGGACCGGGGATCGCACTTGGAGCGAAAGTGCAGTCTTCCTAAGGGGTTCCCTTAGGGAATGATACGGACTCGAAAGAGTCGCAAGGGAGTCACCACCGGATGGTTCCAGATTGGTCCAACAGACCCATAGCATGAGTGCTAGTTAAACCCTTCAGAGATTGGGTTCGGGTGGTGGAGATCTATTCTATGAGTTTCCAAAATC
>CANYBF012090017.1:0-12342 GCA_948192965.1 Dalechampia spathulata
GGTTTGCTTCGATTGGGCCTTAGGCCCTACCCGTCTACTTCCAAATTAACCTAATTACCTGCAAAATCACACCAAAATGCGTTAGAAGGAACAAATGCAAGTAATAATGACATTAATTATGAAATTAACATGCAAATCGCACAAATAGGCCTAAATTAACACAAGGAAAACGCGGAATTAACGAAACAAAATTGTATTTTTGGATCATACGCGATCGCATATGATATTGTGATGATCATATGCGATCGTGTATGACCATAAGCTATCGCGTATGATCATATGCGCATGACGTAAAAACATATGCACGGGATATAAAACATACGCTCAGATCATAAAACTCAAACAAAATCACACAAATACGCCATTAAACATCTAAATCACATGAGTTCATCATTAGACATTCAAATCTATCATTCAAGCTACAAAACTCAAGGTTTTGATACGCAAATCATGCGGATAGGCTTAAAATAATATAAGGAAAATGCGGAAATTGAGAAAAATATTTGACACATACGCGATCGCGTATGTGTCAAATATTTTTCGCGTATGTTATTGAAATTAACATACGCGATCGCACATGATCACATGCAATCGAAACAAACGATGAAAAAAATCACATACGCGGGCTTAAAACATAACACAGATCACTCAGCAATCAAAAGAAATCAAAATAACATTTTAAACATACGCGATCGCACAAGATTATATGTGATCGCATATGATATGGAGATGATCATACGCGATCGCACATGTTGACGGAAAATAAAACATGCACAAAATATCAAAAATACGCAAAAATCTTACGTAAAACAATAAATAAAATCAATTTTCATAAAAATTATGCATGGGTAATCATGAAAATCACATAATAACAATAAAAAGCGACGGATTTACTAACCTCTTGTAGATTCTCCTTAGATCCAAGTGTAGGGGAGGAAGAAATTAGTCCGAATCCAAGCGTTAGGGAATGAAATCACCTAAGTCTAAGTGATTTTGTGAGTTTATTTTAACCCTAATTGCTTAGAATAATCCAAAAACCTAATTAAAAGAATTAATCACATTTTTGGCTGCCAAAAACCCTAATCCCGTAGGTCCAAAGTCCAAAACCCTAAAATTGCCAACCTAAAATTACGAACCCCCGTCAGAATGGAGTTCCAAAGCTTTTAAAAAATCTACCCTAGGGACATACGCGATCGCGTATCCTAACATATGCAGCGTGTCACAAACATACACGATCGCGTATGTTTGTACATATGCGGCGGGTCACAAACATATGCGATGGCGTAACACCCCCAAAATGGGCCAGAATTGGCCCAGAATGGCCCGGAATGATCCGAATCAACCCGGAGTGGCCTAAGACGAACCCGAAATGGTCCCGAATTATCCCGGATTCGATCCGAGTCAAGACGGTCCAAAATTAGGGTGCGACACATGGCTAGCATTATCATCATGCTGTAAGTGACTCAAAGGATAGTAGTGAACTCCTCATACATCGAACATAGCTTCACATATTTGAACCAAAATATATGGATCATTAGATCCATAACTGCATAGTAGCATGTAAAAAAGTAGTATTAATGGAGACCTATTGGAATGTCTTTAGATACTAGAGTTTGAACTCAATTAATTGCCCCCACTAAGTGTCACCCTACTTATAGAAGATGGTGTAGAAAGTAGAGAATGATTAATGAGTCATTGTCTACCTATTCTTACACAAAAGAATAAACAGGTCATGTTTTGGCAGAGAAACATAATACATAATATTCTTGTAAATAATGATGGTAATCATTTTGGCTTTCATTATCAAATCCAGAAGATACATATATAGAGTAGTTAACTATTTTCAGTGTTTGTATACCACAACCTAAGTATATTAAGCCTTCATGCTATGCTAAGCTGCACTACTCTATCCTACATCCTAATAGATAAGCTACAAAGTTGCAACACCATGCATACAGTATTTAATATTATATCTACTCTAGGCATTATCATTTCTTGACTACTCGTCATCTAGACTAAGCGTACTATTAGCCGAGTGATTTATCTACCCATATACTCACTCATTTGGGCATAGCAATCCCATTCCTTTTGCCTTGAGTGCCAAATCATCTGGATTAACACAATCATGTAGGCATATAGGTCATGCATCCATGCATAGGCATCATAAACATAATCATAATAGGTGCTTACCAAGATGTCCAACATCTTAGAGTTATGATAGTAGTGTAGCCCCATCAGTAACCTTATAGCATCAGCCATGGTATCCCAAGGCACCTGCATAGGTCAAGCACATGTCAAATCAACTAAATTAGTAGCATGAAAACACACTTCATATGTTCAATGGATCAAACTCGATCTCATCCCTTATTGGTACTAGGAAGGATGTCTCATACGGGTAGCTTAGCTCATCATATATGTAGATCAGTGGGTCCTGAGGTCACATCAACTGACCCTCAATGAAACTCTGGGGATGCCCATATCCATGGCGCACATTTAGATTGACGAGCTTTGGTCTTGATGGTGTTGCTCTAAACGTAGCACTACGTGATCTCTTCAAGGTGCTGCCACTTTAAGAACTACTAATAGTTGGTGAACCATGATATCCACCTCTACCAATTTCAGTGTTAGGTCTGCCACATGTGATCCTAGAATCTTTCAATTATGCTTTTAGTTGATTTTACCTAAAATTCATTATTTTTCATGATTTTCACAACTCGACTCATATTTATTGTTACATTTTTATGAGTGTTGCCATCAAATTTATTAGACTTTGGCCCTTGATTCATGCTTTCACATGGCATTGAATTGGTCATTTATGTCTCATATCTCACTTATTGCCTAATAATTATTTATCTATTTACATTTTCCATTCATGCATTTTTTGCTCATACTACCCAAGGTTGTTTCCTTAAGTGGAGGAGATGTTGCTTAACATCTCAAATTTTTGTATCATCAAAGATCCCTTGTAATAGAATAGGCTTATACATATATGATATAGCCTTATTTCATCATGTATCCCCTTATCTCTATCTCTTCCTTTCTTTGGGTCATTATTAATTTTCATTTGTGTTGTTATGCCTTATTATGCTGGTATGCATGTTTTATCATGGTTATATGATATATGCTATGTCATGTCATCTTTGACATGTCATGCCTATGTCATGTCATCTTTCACATGTCAAGCCTATATCATGTCATATTTTACATGTCATGTCTATGTCATATCATCTCTCATAAGCCATGCCTATATCATATCATCTTTCACATGTCATGTTTATATCATATCATCTTTCATATGTCATGCATATGTCATGTTATGTCATGCATATGTCATGTTATGTCATGCTTATATCATGTGATTATCTCAAATGTCATGCCTATGCCATGTTTTATTCACCATGATTGCTATACCATGATGTGATGTCATGACTGTCATATCATATTTACCATGTTTTATCTGCTATGATTGTTGTCATGTGATAGTGCGTTGTGTGCTTATTTCATGCTTATGAATGCTTGTCTGCCTAGGAAAATTAACTTGACTAAAATGGTAAAATCAAACTTGAAACTTTGAGGGAATATAACTTCACCACTTGAATCCATCTCTGAATGGTTTGACTTAGCACTCATACTATGGCCTGGTTGAACCAAATCCAAAACCATTCGGTGGTGACTCCATCTTATGACTCTTTTGAGTCCATTTCATTCATCAAGGGAGTCTTTCAAGAAGACTACATTTTTGCTCCAAGCAAGCCCCTGATGTCGTCTGTTGCAAACCTCACTTTGAGTTGCGATGAAAGCTCTGTACATAGTAAATTTTTTTCTTTTGCTTTGACTTTTCTTCTATGATTTACAAGTGAAGATTAAATGACTATTTATAAATGTTTGGCAAGTAAGAAAAAATCTTCTAAAAGTTGATTTGATTTCTTGGACTTGGACTTACACTTACAATGAGCTTAGATTTAAATACGGGCTTCGATTGTTTTAAGCCTTCATGAAGAGGAATTGATCCAACAAGTTTATCTATTGAAGTTCTCTGTTTTATATGACAAATTGTATAATAGATTTCAGTTGGGAAAAAGGATTGAGCGTTTTTTTCAATATATCAAAATCTTTAAAAAAAAAATAAAGCATCATATTTTTTTGAAAACTTATAAAAATAATATATTTTTAAAAGATTTCTAAATTAATATTTCTATAATTTAACATAAGTTTATTGTAAATTTATTTTAATTTATAAAAATATTTATTTTAAATTATTTCAAATTTATTATAAATTTATCATAAAAATATTATCTTATAATAAAAGTAAAATTTTAAAAAATTTTCAACATCATTAATATATATATATATAAATAATAAATTATATTATTTTTATATTATTTTTATAATAATCTGAATGACTTCCGTTCCAAATGATTATATCTTCTCTTTTATTTTTTATACAATATAATGCTATTATTTTAAAAAAAATTATTGTATATGTTAATTTTTATCTTCTCATTTCATATAAATATGTTATTTTTAAAATATTATATATTTATCATAATTTGTTTATTAAGATTAGATTTAATTTTGAAATTCAAATTATGATGAATTTATAATCATTTTATTAATTATTCAACTATGAATATAATGTTATAAACAATTTATATTATTTTACTTATTAGTTTGTTAATGAGCGAGCTAATATGTTAAATAAATTAATAGGATAAGTTCATTTTGGCCCTTGAATTATATGATGAGGGATAAATTGACCCTCAAAATATTTTCAAGTTCAATTAAATGTGTAGTAGCTAATTTCTTCCTAAGTTAGCCTTCAAAAATAATGTTATGAAATTCAAAATAAAGACCTATTAAATGGAGTTTGAAAGACAAATTTTTATTCTTCCCATACAAATATAAAACTTCTTGAAGAAAGAAGATAAAAAAAAGTGAATTAACAAAGAAAAAGAAGAAGACAACTTTGGAGAAGCTCATGTTTTGCATGCTTTTTACAAACAAAAAAAACCATAGCAATTACAATAAAATTGTTTGTGAGAGTGGGTCCACGCTTATTATTTTTCTACATGCATGTTATAAAATTGTTGATATATAAGTAAGCATCTTTTCATTTAGTGAATATGACATGATATTATAAAATTGAGAGTTAAAAGTTGGTTATTGTTATCATTTTTTAATTTAAAATTGAATTTAGGACAAAATTATTAAAAATGAGTATTAGGTTTCTTGTACGGGGATAAAACTATAATTAGTGTTTATATTTTATATTTAGGGTTAAATTAAGATTTATATTACTTAGAATTAAATCATATCTCTAGTAATATAGGATTGAATTGAAATTAGGTTTATAATTGAGGTTTATGTTATATGGTTTATTAAAATTAAACTAGGGTTTATGTAATTTAATATGAAATTTGAATAAAAATAGATAATATTTGAATTAGTTTGAAAACATAAATATCATGTGCATGCATTCTGATATATTTATTTTGCATTGTTTTTATCTTTTTACAGAAACATGTATATTAGACCTAGGATTTTGATGTATGTTTCACGTGTGAGTCAATTTAAGTTATTTGCAATTTTGAAGTATGTTTTATGAGTGGTATGGGAGTACCTATTTTGGTTTGAGCATACCAATTTGTTTATTATGTAGTATGGGCATACGATTGATCGTACCAAGTTAGCTTTGTTTCCTTGAGTTTGGTACAAGCGTACCATTGGTTGGTACGGGCGTACCATTGCTCACAGGAATTTGGTTTATCAGTAAACTTGCTTTGGTATGGGCGTACCATTGGTGGTACGGGCGTATGGTTGCTCGTAAGAAAATTTTTTATCAGGAAAACCATTTTGGTAAAGGGGTACAAATATGTGGAACGACCGTACCTAATTTCCCTCTCATTTTCAAATGTGGCTTTTTAAGTTGGTATGGGTGTACCAAGTCTGGTACGATCATACACGACTTTCTAGAAAGGCTTTAAACCCTTTCTAACGGATTGATTTTAAGATAAAACATATTATACTTTCAATCTAACAGCTAGTTTTGTAGAGAAAAGTTTCCTTTGAGCTTCAATCTTCAACAACAAGTAAGTTTACTTGTGGTATTGTAATTCAAGCATTGTTAACTCTCTTTTCATTGTATTCCTACAACCTAAGTGTTAGGTTTTGTATTTATGGGTTGGTGTGTGATTAATGCTTAGAGCAGTAAGTTGTAATTGAGAGTTTAATTGCTGTGAGATTGCAATTATTGTAAAGGTTTGAGTGTAAGCCTGAAAATAGTAGGGTTAAGATTCAATTGAGGAATCCTTTATTGTATTGATTGTATTCATGGTTAATGGAACCCTAAGTGGAAGACATAAGAGAAGTGGACGTAGGCAAAAGTTAGTGTCGAACCACTATAAATCACTCGTGTTGCCAATTCCGTAGGGATTTCATTTAGTATCAGAGCATTGGTGCTCATTGGCATTAGAAGTAAAATTCTAGAGTGAAAGATCCTGTAGCAACCATTGAAAGTCAATCATATACAAGACCTCTCTTCTGTGATGGCACGGATTATCCATATTCGAAGCATCAAATGGAAGCCTTCTTGGAAAGTGACAGTGTTGATTTGTTTGATCTAATTGAGAATGGTTTCTCTCCTCCAATAACTACAACAGATGGTGTTACAACTATCAAGTCTAAGGCAACTTAGATAATAGAAGAATTTAAAGCAAATGCAAGGAATAAGAAGGCAATGAATATATTATATTATACTATTAGTTATGAGGAATACGGACAAGTTTCACATTGTGTCATGGTAAAGCAAATATGGGACGCCTTGAAGACTCATCATGAAGGCATGAATCAAGTCATAACCAAGAAGATTTAACTTCTAACTCATCAATATGAGTTGTTTACAATGAAGGAAAATGAGTCAATTTTTGAAATGTACAATCGCTTTATTGTAATCACTAACGGATTGATGAAGTTAGGCAAGATGTACCAAAAGGAAGAAATCAACAACAAAATCTTGTCGATGCTACCTAAGAAGGTTTGGGAGGCTAGAGTGACCTCCATTGAAGAAGCTAATAATTTGTCAGTTTTGTCAACTGATGTGCTACTTGGAAAGCTTCTCACATACAAGATTACCCTCAAGCAAGGGGTAGAGGAAGACAAACGGAGAGGGATTTCTCTTAAGGCTTCAAAATAGGAAGATACCTCTTCCACAAGCAAAAGGGAGATCGATGATGAAGTGGCCCTCCTCTTCAAACATGTCAAGACTCTTCTTATGAAGAAGAAGAAATTTGAGAAAGATGGTAAGAAGCCATTTAAGGCAAGATGGGACTTAAACCAAAGTGATAACTTTTGGAGGAATCAAGCCGTTTGCTATGAATGCAATAAGTCGGGACACATGAGGAATGAATGCTCTCGCCTCAATAAACCATCCAAGCCTTTCAAAAGAAGGCATTGAAGGCTACATGGGATGATGATAATGAATCCAATGAGGAGGTATCCAGTGATGAAGGAGCAACCAATCTTTGCTTTATAGCATTCTTGGATGATGAGAAAAATGATGAGGTAACAACATCATCTCAATCTTATTATAGCAATAATGAATATGATGATGAATGTGATGCATTAGAGGAACACCTAGGAAAGTATGAAAACTTAGCTAGGAAATATTAATTACTTAGAAGTAAACATACATCTATTTCAAAAGAGAAAACCATTTTATAAAATGAATTTGATTCTTATAAAATAAAACTTGAAAGTCTTGAAAAGGAAAATAAGTTTTTAAAGGATGAAAATGCTAAGATTTTGAAAGAAAAGAATTTGTTAAAAGATAATCTTTCAAGGTTCGAGTAAGGTGATGTTAAAATCGATTCTATTTTGAAACACTAAAAACTTAGTAGCAATAAAGAAGGTATTGGTTTTAACCAAAATGCTTCCTACACCTCTAAAGGTATAGTTTCTGTCAAAGCTTATACTTCAACACAAAAACCAAATGTTTTTAAAAAGAAGAGTGTTCATATTAAGACATATAAAGTGCATCATTGTTCATGTTCTTACAATCATAATCATCCTCATGCATCCAAAAGGAAATATGTGCATAACCATTCTAGATTTAAGAATGTCATATGTCATTATTGTAATAGAAAGGAGCATACAACCAATAAATGTTTCATTAGGAAGATGCATTGGAATGATGATATAAATGCTTCTAATCCCTACGGGCCTAAATACATTTGGGCACCTAAAAAGAAGTAAATGTATTTATGTTTAATAGGTATGCTTGAGATCCAAGATTAGTGAAAATAAATGGTATCTCGATAGTGGATGCTCAAGACATATGACCGAAAATGCAAGCCTCTTCTCCAACCTTGAAAAATATGAGGGAGGTAATGTCACCTTTGAAGATAATAGCAAAGGTAAAGTTATTGGAATTGGTAAGGTAGGTAAGGATTCCAACTTTTATATTAGCAAAGTTTTATTAGTTGAAGGATTAAAACATAACTTGCTTAGCATTAGTCAATTATGTAATAATGGTTTTAAAGTTATTTTTGATCCTAAAGGTTGTCTTGTTTATAAGATTAGTGATGATATGTTAGTCTTTCAAGGAGATAGAATAGAGAATATTTACATGATTGACTTAGACTCTATTCCTAATAAAAATGTGATGTGTCTTGTTTTTATAAGTAAGGACTCATGGTTTTGGCATAGAAGGCTTGGACACGTCAGCTTCAAAAGCATTAGTGATCTCAGGAAGAATGAACATGTGGTAAGACTTCCAAAGATCAAATTTGCAAAGGACAAAGTGTGTGAAGCTTGCTAAATGGGAAAATAGGTAAAGTCTTCATTTAAAGTGAAAAACAAGGTAACTTCTTCTAAACCCTTTCAATTATTGCATATGGATTTGTTTAGACCAACTAGAGTAGCTAGTTTAGGTGGCATGCATTATGCACTTGTAATTATTAATGATTACTCTAGGTTTACTTAGGTTTCTTTTATAGCTCATAAAGATGATACATTCAATGTTGTTCAAACTTTAACCAAAAGAATACAAAATGAAAAGGGTTATTATATCTCTTCAATTAGGAGTGATCATGGAAAAGAATTTCAAAATGAAAGTTTTAAGTTCTTTTATGATTCATACGGTATTCATCATAATTTCTCATCTATTAGAACTCCTCAACAAAATGGGGTAGTTGAAAGGAAAAATTGAACTCTTTATGACATGGCACGTACAATGCTTAATGAGTACTAATTACCTTCATACTTTTGGGGTGAAGTACCGCTTGTTATGTCATAAATCAAGTTCATTTAAGACTAATTTTAAATAAAACTCCTTATGAGCTATGGAATGGTAGAAAACCAAGAATTTCATACCTTAGAGTATTTGGTTGTAAGTGCTACATCTTAAATACCAAGGATAATCTTGGTAAATTTGATTCAAAGACTGATGAAGGTTTATTCTTAAGCTATGCAACATCTAGCAAGTTGTATAGGTGTTTAACAAATGTTCTTTGATTGTAGAGGAATCTATGCACATTATTTTTTATGAAACTAACTCCCTTGGTCCAAGAAAGGACACTATTGATGATGATGTAGGAATTCTATTGAAACAAGGTGAAGAACAAAACATCAACAAGAAGCTACACCTAAAGATGTTGATAAGGAAGAAGTAAATGATCTTCCTCCTCACCTAGCTGTAACTCAAATTGAGCATGATCTTCCAAAGGCATGGAAATTTTTGAAAGGACACTCAAAAGAGCAAATCATAAGTGAAACATCAAAAGGGGTAACCATTTATTTGAAATTTAAAGACATACATAACAATCTTGCATTTATTTCTCAAATTAAACCTAATAATGTGAATGAAGCCTTAGATGATGAGAGTTGGGTGTTAGCTATACAAGATGAACTAAACTAGTTTGATAGGAATAATGTATGGACCTTAGTACCTAAGCCTAGAGATGCATCTATTATAGGAACTAGGTGGGTGTTTAAGAATAAGCTTGATAAAAGTGGTGTTATAACTAGGAATAGAGCTAGGTTACTGGTACAAGAATATTGTCAAGAAGAGGCAATAGACTTTGATGAAACCTTTGCACCTGTAGCTAGATTAGAGGCTATTAGAATGTTATTGACATATACATCTTATATGAACTTCAAACTTTTTCAAATGGATATGAAAAGTTCCTTCTTGAATGGTTTCACCAATGAAGAAGTTTATGTTGCACAACCCTCGGGTTTTGAGGATTTCAAATTTTTAAATCATGTTTTTAAACTTACCAAAGCTTTATACGGCCTTAAATAAGCCCCTAGAGCTTGGAATGATAGGTTAGTAGCTTTCTCATTGATCATGGTTTTGAAAAAGGTAAAGCAGACATAACACTTTTCATTAAGTATTATAAACATGATATCTTGCTTGTTCAAATCTATATGGATGATATCATATTTGGTGCTACTAATGAGAAGTTGTGCAAGGAGTTATTTGAGTGTACGTAGGGATAATTTGAAATGAGCATGGTGGGAGAGTTGAAGTATTTCTTAGGACTTCAAGTCTAGCAATGTAAAGATGGAATCTTCATCGATCAAGTCAAGTACACATAAGAAATACTAAAGAAGTTTGGACTAGAAGATGCAAAATTGAGCAAAACTCCAATGAGTACTACCACAAAGCTTTCCTTGGATGAAAGTGGCAAATAGGCTGATCAAAAGAAGTATAAAGGTATGATAGGTAGTTTGATTTACCTAACTGCTTTTAGGCCTGATATAATGTTAGCCATGTGTATATGTTCTAGATTTCAATCATCTCCTAGGGAATCGCATTTGTGTGTTGTGAAACACGTTTTCAAATACTTGATTGATACTATGCATTATGGTTTGTGGTATGCTAAGAATGATTCATTTGACTTGACTGCCTATTTTAATGTTGTCTTTGCTGGAAATGTGTTAGATAAGAAAAGTACATCTAGTACTTGTCATTTCTTAGGGAATTGTCTGGTTTCTTGGTTTAGTAAGAAACAAAATTGTATGTCTCTGTCTACTGTTGAATCTGAGTATATATCTGCACGTTGTTGTTGTACTCAAGTACTTTGGATTCAATAATAATTAAGGGATTACAATGTTTGTGTTTTATGTACCTCCATTAAATATGATAATACCAATGCTATAAATTTGTCTAGGAGTCTAATTCAATATTTTAGGACTAAACACATAGATATTAGGCATCATTTCCTATATGATAATATGCAAAAAGGGAAGGTTGTATTAGAATTTATTGATACAACTCACCAATTGGCAAATATTTTTATAAACCCCTTAGTGAGGATCATTTAAACTTCATTAAACATGAGTTAAGAATGATAGATGGTTCATTTTTGAAGTAAGTGTACTTGGTAGACTTTAGAGATTTCAAGAAAATTCTCAAAACTCTTCAAAATTTTTTTATTTTTAGTCCCCATAAGACCATACCTCTTTTCGTACGCCCATACAGATCCTACTGGCTTAATTCCCATTTTTGTCCAATATCTCATATGGCCGTACCACATGTTGGTATGCCCGTATGCATCTTAAAGGCATTTTTCAACAAACTTTGGTACAACCATACTGATTCTATACACTTGTACACCTCTCTATTTCAAAAATTTAAAATTTTCAGCTGAGAGCTCTCATACAGCCGTACGCCTTACCCTTACGCCCATACATGATAGTGAATTTTTAAGCATCTTAGAGCCATACAACCGTATGCTTAGGTGGTGATCGTGACTGAGACGACAGTAGTTTTGTTTACTACTTCACTGCAAGTGTACAGATTACTATAGTAAGATATCGATCCCATGAGGATTTAGCGGTCTATCCACCACTACTTAGATTTCTGGTTTGTGTAAGTAAGAATTAGAGATTGGTATTTGGAAGTAGTTAATTGTAAAGACATATAAGTAGAAAGGTGAAAATGGATTTTGGAATAAAAGGTAAAATAATTGATGAGGAACATAGGACTTGAAATCATCATCGTCAAGCTAGAATAACCATCGTGTACTTATTGCTACCCAAGATATCCTACAGCATCAAAAACCCTCTCTCCAGGTGAAATCAACTAAATCTCACTCTAATCTTCAGAATTCCTTAGTCACATTCAAGGTCCTCCAATTAGGGAGACTATCTAATAATCATACATGAATTAGGAGCATGTAGATCTCTCTTACATATTACTCTAACCAGAATGGATAAGCTTTCCATGATTCAACTCTCGCTGCAATCATAGAGCTTAAGTTATCATTTAGAAAACTAACCTTTAGGATTGAACATCTCTCAATGAACAAGCATTCTATAATCCAACTCTCATTGCAATCA
>CANYBF012090711.1:0-15901 GCA_948192965.1 Dalechampia spathulata
AAAGCCCTAAATCAACTTGGATTGGCCTGAAGCTAACCCAAACTGACCCAGAGGCATTCCTAAATCGATCCAGATCAAGCCGGTCCAAAATGAGGGTGCGACAGTATAATGAAAAAAACAATACTAAATAATAAATGATGCCCTTTTATTAATAAATGTTCAATACAAATCATAAATTTTACATGAAGCTTTAGAGCATACACTAACATACTCTGACTTAAGCTAAAGTTAATCATACATAAACCTTAATCTTAATAAAGTTACATGTATATCATGCTTGCTTTATATTAATGCCTTAGTGAGAGGGTCCATTACATTCTAGTTTGTAGGAACTTTATTAATTTATATCTTGTCTCTACCAATGATCTTTAATCAAATGGTACCTTCTAAGTACATGTTTGGATTTCTAATTAGATATGGATTCCTTATCTTATGTTATAGCTTAGTATTTACCATGTAATAGAGGAATGAGTTTAACATTACAATGGACCACACCAAGTTCATGAATGAACTTCCTAACATAAATTACCTTCTTAGTTACATTTGATATCGTGATTTACTCCACCTTTATAGTTGAGTCTACTATAGTCTCTTATTTAGAATCTAAAATAAACATATCATTAATCCTTCTTAAATACTTAAGGATATTCTTAGCATTCACCCTATGTTCCTCTCCATAATTAGATCAGAATATACCCATGATACTCAAAGAGAATGATACATTAGGCCTTGTACACAATATAACATATATGATAGATCCAATTGTAGATGCATATGGAATCCTACTCATATGATCTTTCTCCTATTCTATCTTAGGACATTAAGACTTAGAAGGATATTTCCTATATACTATAGGAATAAAACTCTTCTCAAAAAGATTCATGTTAAACCTCTTTAGCACTCTATCTATATATTTGGAATATGAAAGACTAATGAGCCTCGTTGATATATCTATATAGATCCTTATACCCAAGATATTAGTGCTTTTCTTAAGTCTTTCATGGAGAACTATTTGGATAACTAAACTGAATACTTTATAAGTGTGAGATATTGTTTCTTATGAGTAATATGTCATCTATATATAACACAAGGAAAGTGATAACACTCCATTAACCCTTTTATAAACATAAGGTTCATCTATAATTTGAATGAAACTAAAATATTTGACTACTTCATCAAAATGGATGTTCTAACTTTTGGAGGCTTGCTTCAATCCATAAATAGATCTTTAAAGCTTGTACACCTTATTGCTATCACTAGATATGACACCTTTAGGTTATATCATATACATATCCTCAAATATATTTCTATTAAGGAAAATTATCTTCATATCCATCTAGTAAATTTCATAATCATAATGAGCAATAATAACAAGCATTATCCTAATGGATTTAAGCATAGCTATAGAAGAAAAGGTTTCATCATAATTAATTCCTTACTTTTGATAATAGTCCTTTGCAACTAAGCATGATTTATAGATAACATGCTTTATAGATAACCATATTACCATCCATATTAGTCTTTTTAAAAAAAAATGAAAATCTACTTATACCTAAATGGGTTTAATCCCTTCTTATGGATCAATCAAAGTCCATACTTGATTTTCTAATATGGAATCTATTTCGGGTTGTATAGTCTTTAACCATAAGTCATATTTTGTCACACCCGACCCATACCCAGGAGGACATGCTCCCGTGACACAGACAGTGGCCCCCAAAAGAAGACCAGTGCCTGCACCACAAGGGATGCATCATGCAAACGTCGTATGGGGACACGTCTCTAAGCGTAATGGTGGTCGTGCGATGAAAGCAATGTGATGCGCAAACATACCCTGGATAAACTTAACATACACTCAAGCAACATACAATAACAGGCAATACTGTATCTCATATATATAAAACCTGTTATACAATACATGAGTGCGTACATAAAACCACCAAAAGCTATACAATAATTACATAACTACTGCCACCCTAGCTACACAACCAAAAAGGGGCTCGGAGTATGCCGCAGAAGTCCCGTACCAAGTCGAGATCAGTCTGTCTCAGCTGACAACCTCTATTCCTTCTCTGAACGTTCACCCGAAGGCTTTGAACCTACGTTCATCAAATGACAAACGCTGAGATAACCTCAGTGGTGCTAGAAACATAGATAACAAACATATATCACATAGCAATCATCATAAACATCATATCAGAAATATCATAATCGAATATTCTATGCAATGCAAATGCAATTGCACCTGGCAGTCTCCCTCATTCTAAATTCACTCATTCACTCTTATTTTCCTGTAATTGTGCACATTCCTTTCGTACATACTGGGTTCCTATAGGTACCGGTACTCATCTCCCGTAGGAGGCCATATAACTGTGGAGTGCTCTGTACTCAAATCCTACTGTAGGTCTCAATACTCATCTCCCTTCTCGGGAGGTCATATATTTAATGATTCCCGAAGGAATTCCATCATCATATATTGACTCAGTATGCCCAGAGATGAGCTCTGCCCTCATTTCTCACTTTCTTTTCTCTCTTTCTCCATTCATCGTTCATCACCATGCATGTCAGCATGTCATTACAGATAATTCATCATCATATACTCAAGCAAAGGAAACATCAATCCAAGCATCCGAACAACAAGCATCCATATAGCACACATTAAAGAATAGAATACGAAGTGGAAATACAAGCCTAGACTTAGTTTAAGTCTTAAGGCAACAGAAATAAGCCAAAGGTGGCTAAAGACATAAAGCTAGCACAAACAAGAATCATTTAGCACAAACCTGACAATAAAGTGACTCCTCACGTAAGCCTCTAGCTCTATCTCACTCAGTCTCTAGCTTCTATTCCACGTTCTCGTACGTTCGAAAGACTTAGGTACGCTAGGTGGAATATTTGGCAGGGTTTTAGTTTAAAGAAAAAGGAAGGAAATTAAAGAAATACGTTCAGTCATAACCCTTAAAAAGTCAAACTTAAGTCGTGTACGGCCTTACGGATCTGGGTACACCCGTACCGAGCTAAAACTTCTGATGCACACAACTCCTGTGAGCAACGGTACGCCCATACCCCATTTGGTACACCTGTACATACTCGATTTTCCTGACAAACCCAAATTCCTGCGAGTTCGCGTCCGGCCGTACCACTCTTTGGTACGCTTGTACGCCCTCAAGGACCTAAAATCACTGTAGTTCCCCTGTCTTGTACGACCATACGGCTATGTCGTACGCCCATACCACTCTCTAGGCTCCCATAATATGCCTATTGGCACTCTTACTCTCCCTGGTACTTGTTACAATCATCCGTTCTGATCCTAACAACACTTCAAACACATTCCTAAACCTCACATACTCGCCGTCCCTCATCCAACTGAGAAGACACACTTCTCAATAAAGCAACGACACACAAGCCAAGCAATAAATACATACATTCCACTTCATATTAACATATATATACACAACACAAAACCATCATTATACATTCATGCATATAACATATACTCATTCAATCCGACCATTCATCTACAATTACATACACATTCATGCATAACTCCTAGGGTCTCTAATGCGGGTGTAATGTATTTTAAACTATTTAAAATTTCATCATAGTTAATATGTTCATAATTCTCAATTAGTAAAACTTCTTTGTTCTTATGAATAAGAAACTTATACCTTTTAGGTACAAGTTTAACTCTAGTTAAGTGTCTTGGAGGTTATGTTTCCTTAAGTTATATTCTTACATCATCATAAAGGACATAAACGAGATCTATCGATTGGTCTGTTTCATCTTAAGGTTGTTGAACTTCATCAAGTTCAACTTTACTCTCATTATCTCCTTTTAGAAGAAACTCTTTTTTTAAAAAGATAATAGACTTTAAAACAAACATCTTTTGTTACAAAGAATGATAAAAACAATATCATATAGTTTCCTTAAAATGTCCCATAAAATAATATTTATTAGATTTAGCTTCAAGCTTATCTGATACCATTCTTTTTACATAAGCAAGACAACCTCATACATTCATGTAAGAAAGCATAAGTTTCTTATTAAACCACATCTCATATGGAGTAACCTTAACCAATTCAAATGAAACTTTATAAAAAATATGAATAACAATTTATAGTGCATAACCTTAAAATTATGTAGGTAAGTTTATAAGGTTATCATAAATCGAACCATATCCAATAGAGTTTGATTACTCCTTTTTAAGACACCATTATATTATGGTATATATAAAGGTGTCTATTGAGATAATATTCTATTATCTTTAAGATAATCTATAAATTCTTTACTCAAGTATTCACTAACTTGATTTGATTGAAAAGTTGTAATACTCTTATTAATTTATTTCTCTACTTCATTTTTGAATTTTTTAAACTTTTTAAAGGCTTTAACTTTGTACTATATTAAGTACAAACATCCATATTTGGAATAGTCATCCATCAATATAATGAATTAGTTATATCCATCTTTAACATGTATAGATATAGGATCACATACATCTATATTTGTGAGTTCTAATGCCCCTTTGGCTCTATCACCTTTTCTCTTAAAAATATGATTTTATCATCTTGCCTAATAAACCAGATTCATATGTATCATATGATTCATAATTAAATGACCTTAAGTTACCAAGTTTGTGTAACTTAGACATGTAAAGTATTGTTTATATATTCAAGATGACAATACCATAAGTAAAGTGGATTAAAATTATCTTAGTTTATACATTGCATATGAGGTTTGAATTATCTAATATATAAATGCCATTAATAGTGTTTATAGAAAAGTAAAACATACTATTTATAAACACTAAATAACCATGGTTACTAATAGCAAGTTCAAAACCTTGTTCAATAAGATAAGATACTAAAATTATATTACGATAAATATTAGGAATAAAATAATAATTATTTAGTTTTAATACAAGTCTAAAAGCCAAATTTAAAACATAACTTCATATTGTTAATGTATCAACCCTTTTTCTATTTACAACCTGGATATCAATGTCTCCTTTATTTAGCTTTCACTTACTATTTAGCTCTTATAAATTAGAACAAATATGAGTTTCATAACCAATATGTAATACTCAACTCTTGTCATTAGAGATAACATTTATTAATCTCAATTGTGAAATACCTGATATAAAAGGATCATCCTTCTTCATACTGTCTAGGTACTCATTATAATTCCTCTTTCAGTGGCCATCCTATCTATAATGGAAGCAAGTACCCTTAAGGTCCTTCTCAAAACTTTCTTCTTACCTATGCCACTTTTAGGTTTGAGAGTTGGCTTCTTATCTTTCTTCTTATAGTTGCACTTCTTTTGATAAGGCTTAAAAGAGCTCACTACCATTGTAACTATAGAGCTTTTCTTGTTAGCTTCCTAAGTAAACTTCAACAAGTTAATTAGCTTAAGAATAGTAATCTTGATTATTCATCTGATAGTCTAACATAAATTATACATAATTATCCAATAATGATTACAAAATAAGATATATATCCAAGTTAGGATTTAAATCAGAATTAAGAGATCCAACCTTTGGATGTAGTTATGCACCTTTATCCTATATTAGACAGTAGATGCACCCTTGACCATTCAACACCCAAATAGTGCCTTTAAAAGATCATATCTTTCAGCCTAATCCTTTTCCTAATAAAGCTCCTTGAGATATACTACCATAATATGAGAATCCATAATCTCACATTGTGTTTAGAGATCATTCTTTATAGCACCCAACATGATGTTACTATCAATCTCAAATTCCTCTTTAAATTTATTATATTTCATTATAACTACTTTAAAGGCATTGGTTGCAGGTCTATATGGGCAAGCCTCATCTAATACATGGAATATTCTTTCACCTTTAAGAACTATTCTTATTTGATGAATCCAATCTATGCAATTGGATCCATTAAGTTTATGCTGGAGAATTCCTTATAAATCAACTTTTTTTGCCATTTAAAAAACTAGAGTAAAGAGAAAAATAGCGTGTCAATATTTAAAAAAATATCATATGTTTAAAAAACATAATTATGTCTATAATTTTTCTTTATTTAACTCACACTATTTTATTTTAAATCAATAGCCCTTAATTATCAATCCAGGAAATTCATGCTTTACTTTCCTTAATAGGTTAGTATATAATAAACCATTAAGTTCCAACCTTGATTGTGCCCAATATATTGTCATTTAACATTAATGGTAGACATCTTATATTGATGCTCATGTTATCTCATAACATGATTCCCAATCTAACTTATAAAATCAGTTACCTTGGGTATGCCCAAGAAATAAAAAAAATTATTTTAAATCCAACCCATTTTAGAAACTTGGATATGCCCATGTCAAGCAGGCTTGGGTATGCCCAATAACCCAACATGAAATAAAACACTCCATCCTTATTAATAAAATGGAAGATCTTATATCTAATATTCCTTTTTAAGGGATTTCTTTATTTTTTATGTTCATCATACAAGGTAGGTATGTGTACTTTGGTACATTATGCATAGTCTTGGCTTATGCATATTTTGGCATGCTCATGAATTTTATACATTCTATAATACATAAACAATTTTTATAATATGATGGTTATGGACTTTTGGTTACTTAGGTCACACCTAGGTATATGCATGAGTTACAAACTCTAAAAATGAAACTAAAAAATATTTTATTACAAATATTTTTGGATTTTCTCTTTTGATAACACATTGCTTCGTTTACTCCTTCATAATCCTATGTAATCTAATTACATATTTTCAAGTTAGAAAATCCTAAGTTATATCTAGGGGGAGTTGATGACAAGAGAAATACATGTAGATAAAAAAAAGATAGAGACATAAAGACCTTATTTACCAAAATTTGTAAAAATGCATATGCCTAATCATATTAGTCAAAGTCCATAAACCACCATCATGTCATACATCCACCCATTCATTATATAAACTGAAAAAATTTGATTTTATCATAAAAATAAAAACTTTTCTTTTTTTTTCCTCATTTGGCTTGCGAAAAGAACGTTGTATTCCATGTGTTGAAAATTGCCACTTTAAGTTATTACTTTTAAAATCCCATCTGAATTAAAATCATATTATATATTTATAATTATAATCTCATTAAGATTATAAATATATAATACTTTCATAAATAAAGCATATTTAATTAAGAAACCTTTTAATTTGGTTGTTTTTAGGCTAACATTTTGCTCATTTTAATTTCTTTTAAATAATTATCTAATCTCATTAAAACACTTTTAATTCACATATGTTTTCATTCTCAAAAAAATTCCATATGAACATACAATATTTTTAATAGAAATTAAGTTGACATAATCAAGAATTCATGGTAAAAATTTCATGAATTAATTTGTATAAAAACACCTTTAAAAATGAAAATGTTGCAAGCTTAAAATAAAGAAGAAAATTGAATTTTCAATTTATTTTCATATATTTGATGCATAAAACCATGGCTCTGATACCACTATTAAATTTCATGTAAAATATTGACATCGAGAAATTATAACACTTACTTTTCTCATAGATCTCCTTCATTTTTATAACATTTTAAAAATTATAGCAAACTTTTGAATCCTTAAGTATAGAAGATCTTCAAATTATCCATACCAAGTCTACAAATCAAATTTGCAAACTCTTTGGAATAATCCCATGAGTAAAAGACTAGTATACTATAATGATTGGAATGAATGTTTTGGTTTTCCTTGAGAAAGAGTGATAATGCTAAATTATTTTTTTGCTCTTTGCTCAAGGAAGACGGCTAGGTCCTTTTAAGAAGAGAGGAAAAAACTAATCATACCCTAATTATCATCATAATACATATAAATAATGAATAGTTAGGTTTAGTGTTATGTTAAGTCATACATGTGCATGGCACATGCCTATTGATATGTGACTATCATGTGCCAATAGCATGTACATGACATATGCTTCTTTAAGTCATCTTATGCATATGTATGGCATATGTCCTTTGGCATATGGTTATAATGTGTAAATGACATGTGCATAGCATGTGACTTCTCTCTTTAGCTCATGTATATTTATAGAACATGCCCCTCCTTAAGTGATATGGATCTTTTAGCTTCTTAAGCCCAATCTATATGATTAAGCTCTCAAACTAAAGCTCTCGTAATGATCTATCATGAAGACCTAAAATGTCCAACTTGGGTTATCTCATAAACCTAAAATAATATCTCATATTAGTTTATATTCAAATTTAAATCTTGATTCCTTGTTTATACATGACCTTTTAGGTTCTTAACATATTGGTAATATACCAAAAATATTATTCAATCTCATTTAATAATATTATTATACATAAGTCAAAAGCCATATTTAATCACATATCATGACTACTAAAATGTCAAGAGGTCAATAATTTTATTACAACTCGTCCATATTAAATATTGCTATAATAAACTTCTTTCACCATTTATTATCTCGTTTAAGTTTGAGTATAAATAAATATCAACTCAATGCATAATCAAGTATTGTTAGATCATGCCCTAAACTTGATGCATCATGTATTATAATCTTTATTTCTAAAATGCCTCTATGAATTACATCTATTATTAGGCATTCTACATGAATAATGAGATAAACCATTATAATTAATCCAGGGTAGTGAATCCTTTATTGAAATACAAATACCTTCAACTACTTCTTGCTATACCTAATTTGTAAGTTATGAACATCCCTTATAAAGGAATGAAATGTAGGAGTTACAGCATAATAATCCATAATTAAAATAACCTTAATATCTAAAGTTTAAGAATACTTGAACTACTAATATAAGTGAGTTATAATTTCATAGACATTGATCAATCATCCATATGAAATCTCATTAGCATGGTCTTCAATGAATCAATACTATATTGTTTCTCCACATGTTTACTCTAGACATCTAATATCATAATGAACAAGAATCACCCCTTATAGAAAATGTACCATATGTTGATCTATCTTATTAAAAATATGATCAAGGATGATTTAGATATTAAACATTTTTATATAATAAGAATCTTATATCAAAAACTCTTTATAAATTCTTCTATACTATTCAAATATCTTAGAGTTCATTATTTAGTTTAATGCTCTAAGGTAAACAAGTACAATGAAAATACAACACTAGATAATAAATGATGCCTTTTTATTAATAAATGTTCAATACAAATTATAAATTTTATATGATGCTCTAAAGTATACACTAATACTTTCACCATTTTGCTTCATACCAAAACATTGATAATTCTTTGACTAGATAGACATGAGGTATAATCTAAAGATCGTTGATATTAGGTAGACATAAGAAAATTATAATGGGAAACTTTAGCCTTATATTGGACTAAACCCCAAGTTTTGAACTTTGTAATCTTCCAAACTAAGATCATTTTTCTAGATGCTATGTGGATCAATGCTTAATCATATTGATGGATTTACTTAAATATAACCTATTTTCCCTACAACCATATTACTATAAGAAGAGATAAAATATTATCAAAATTCTAAAAGTAGACAACCTTATATTGATGTAATTATTCAAAGAATAAAAACATCAAAAGTAATGGCAATATGACCATTTTATTTGAAATATCATAGGGTTTTTGCACAATCCCTTTTATGATCTAGCAATAATCAAGACCCTTATGTACTTTACAAGTTAAAAGTAATGTACCTTGAGTTCCTAGTATAACTTTAAGCTAGTATCCTACCCAGGAAAATTTAGATTAACTAATTTTTATAGAGTAATAAGGTGGTAAAGAGCATAATTATGTAATATATCTTGACTAACTTTTCATGTTTTTTTATCAAACATGCATACATGCACTCATATGCATTTTCTCTTACCAAGTTCTTTTGCAACCATGACATCAAATTTTTTTAGCATAGGCCATGCATACATTCTTTGTGTCATATCACATGCATTTAAAGAAAATGCATACTCATGTATTCAAAGAAAATATATACTCATGCATTCATACTAACTTTATTTATCATGTATAGAAAATGATATACTTAGAAACTACTAACAATGTCACATCTCCATCAAAGAGAGCTTGCTCAACTTTAGATAAGACTTCACTAACCACTATGCAAGCCATGACTCGATGGCAAAAATGCTCTTTGATAACCTCAAAGCCTTCCTACAATAGTATATCAAGAAGGTAGCTAACCTTAAGGAATTTATCACTTCCCTAGCTTCAATCGAGGATAAAGGGAAGGTTGTCAACCTTTATGATATAGAACCTAATGATGATACTCTCATTGGATGCATAATATCTACAATCTAAAACTTTTAGATTATAATAAAAAGATAGAGCAACTTAAATCCATCATGAAGACTAAGGGGATTGGGTCTGACCTATATTTTGATGAGTTCTTAGTAAGAGCCATCAAAGGGCTATCAATAATTTCAAGCTCCTAGAGATTCCTAAATATAGTAGAGTTCAGGATTGGATGAACCACCAAAAAACCTACACCATGCTAATGAGTATAATAGACTTATTAGATGAGTAGATAATTCATATATTCTTTATCTCATTTGGAAAACCAATATTGGCTTAGTACCATAATCTCAATAAGGAAACCATGATCAAATAGAAGCCTACCACAATCTCAATAAGGTAACCATGATCAAATATAAGCCACTTTACATAATATTCTACAAAAAATATGGGTTCAAGTTCTAATTTGATGTGATCTTGGTTGACCTGGAAATTATGAAGTAAAAATATAATGAGTCCTTCATGTATTACTTTCAATGATGGATGGATAAAACATCTTATATCAAATAGAAGCCATCAAAATCAGATATGATTAATAAGCTCAATAAACTCATCATGGGTTCTCTGCCTATGTATCAAGATAGGCTAAAGTATCAGACCTTTTTCACCTTTAAGAACATTTATTTTCTGGGCTAGAAGATCAAATAGATTAAGGAGTTAAAGGGAAAAAAACCTTCCTTTACTAAGTCTAAAATTTCCATATACATATAAAATCAATATAAAACTTTATAAATCAATATCTTATAACCACCATCTCAAATCTTCTAAAAGACTAACTAACCCTAAAGATTCTTAAATCTTGGAATGTCACTTTTCAAGGCTTTTAGGTTTCTTCTCAAAAGCAAGCTTATTACACCACTCGAACCAAATTTCCAAATAACATCCTTAACCATAATAGATGCTAAAACTTACTTCCATTATTACTAACACCACAACCATAACATTATGATTATCATTCCCTCAAATAAATAATCTAGACCTCATTGACTTAGGTGAGCTTCAAGATCTCAAGAAATCCAACCACTTTACGAAAACCAATCCACTATCCTACTACTATAACGCTAACCAAACTTATACGATATAATCAAGATTATTAGAATCTTTAATCTTTGGCTTCTTTTCTTTCATTAATGATAAGATTAAAAGTAATACTAGTTATAAGATTCATCCTAATAATGGGTTCAATATTAGTGCCATTAAGATAGGGTATGATAATTTAGAAGATAAGTTGATAAAGGCTTAAAAATATGATAAGGTTGAATCAATAAAGGTTTAGACATAGAAGAAGAATGGGTCAATTAAGACTCAGAAACCAACAAAGCACATATCAAAGTTTATTAAGCCACAACATGACTAGAGGTAGTAAGGTTTATACTCCTCCCAATGAAAGGAAGAAGTCAACTACTCAAACTAATTAAGAGAACTCACATGAAACAAGACCTACTAAAAGAGAGGTTAGCTATAGCCAAGAGCCCACTCTATAACTTATTGATAAAAGGAAAGATGTTAAACTTAAGGATAATATAGTCATCAAGCAACTAAAAAGGACTTAGGCTAACATAAGCATTTAGAATCTCATCCTTTCATTCCAATAACATTATATGTCATCCATCTTACACTATAAGATAAAATTTCACGTTAGGGAGGGGTTATCACCATAATTGCTAATGATAAGGTAGTTTTATCTCACATTAAAGAAAATATACCTCTAATGACTAGTTTCTATATTATTACTATCTAAGTACCAAAGCCATGCTTATAGTAGCTAAGCCCTATTATTTAGAAGATGATGTTGAACATGAAATTTATTCTTGGTAAAGGACTAAGATGATTTCAATGATGTCCTATAGAGTTTGACATCCCCACTATCATGTAAAAAGAGTGACATTGCATCAAGTTCACCGCTTCACTTCTAATAAACTAAATGAATGCAAAAATGTAAAGTTCCTTTATGATGAGACCCGTTATGATAATACTTTTGAGTTTATGACTAGCACTTTATCATCCTTAATGATGATTATGACTTGTTAGTCTTGATAGAGAAGAAGAACCAAGTTATTACCACCTCTCTCATCAACTTTAAAAGATGATTTCTAGATTTTTTTGAGATATTTTTAATCTTGCTACAAGTTGCATTCACACCAAGCCAACCATGGTTATAACATTAGAAGGTAAGTTGGAGATCTTGGACATCATGGATCTTATATTAAAGAAGGTCTACCAGGACATCACTAATCTTGTCGAGAATAGTTTTGATGAACTTGTGTATGAAGACATTGATATCCTAATTTCTATTCTCTTTGAGAACAATGTAATACCTTCAAAGTTTAATACAATGAAGAAGAACTTTGTTTATATTTATGATGTGTATTATAATGGCATTATGCATGAACATTATCATTACATAATCATTTTCAATATTAATATATCATACATTGAACTTGTTAATAGTAGCATAAATAATAGACATTGTCTTATTCGTATTGCATAAGATTTAACTATTAATAAGTTGATAATAATAACTAGAGTATTGGAAAAACATATAAAAGCCTTTGCTTTAGGCTATGAAGATGAATTGGGTAATGAAAAAGCACTATAAAAATAGAATTCTAATTAAATTGAGGTTCAAGCTAATCAAACAGAAACTATGTCAACTCTAGCCAAAATAGGCTTAGAAAGTCAAGGAAGACATTCATAAGTAATTGAATATTAAGTTCCTTAAGGTAGTTAACTATCTAGAATGGTTGGCTAATGTAGTTTTGGTATCTAAGAAAGATGATAAATTCAGGATTTATGTAGGTTATCAAGATTTGAACAAAACTGTGTCTAAAGGATGATTTTCCTTTTATACATATTGATATATTAGTTGATAATATAACTACCAATGATATGTATTCATTCATGGATGAATTTTCAAACTATAATCACATACTTATGGATATTTCTCAATAAGATGAAGATAACCTCCATTAAGAATGAGAGACCTATTACTACAAGATCATACCTTTTAGTCTAAAGAATGCAAGTGCAACCTATCATAAGGCTGCAAGAATTTTATTACATGATTTAATACATAAGAAGGTTGAATTTTATATAGATGACATAATGATGAAGTCAAACTCTAAAGAAGGGCATATTGCTACTCTTTACAAGTTTCTTACCATAGTTCAGAAATATAGGATCAGATTAAATCCAAAGAAATGCATGTTTAGGGTGATATCTGATAAGCTATTAGGATATGCTATTGATCAAAGGGGAATTGAAGTGGATACAAATAAAGCAAAGTTAATCTAAGAAATGCTTATTCTCAAAATTAAAACCAAACTTAGGGGACTTCTATGATAACTCTAGTACATTAGTAGGTTTATAACTAAACTTAATACCATATATGAACCCATTTTAAGCTTTCAAGGAAGAACCAACCATTGGTTTAGGATGAGAAATTTTAGTTTGCATTCAAAAGGCTTAAACATTACCTCTTTAATCCTTTAATTCTACAACCTCTTTGATCGGGGAAACCACTATTACTCTATCCACCCTTAAAAGAGGAGTTTATGGGGGCTATGATGGCACAAGAAAATGAAGCTAAGGTAAAACATGCAATATACTACTTGAGCAAGAAGTTATTGCCTATAAAATGAAGTACAATAAGGTTAAAAAGCTCTGCATGGCTGTGTAACAAACAAGTTAAGGCATTACTTCTAGTTCTATTGTGGGCAGGGCTTTCACCATGACCTAAAGTGAGGCTTGTGACTCACGAACTGCAGGCTTGCTTGGAGTAAAAATGTAGTATTTTATAAGGACTACCTCGAGGAATGAAATAGACTCAAAAGAGTCGCAAGATGGAGTTGTCATTGGATGGTTCCAGATTTGGTTCAACCAACCTATTACCATGAGTGTTAAGTCAAACCCTTTAGAAATGGGTTCGAGTGGTGAAAATCTATTCACTCAGAGTTTCAAATTCACTTTTACCATTTTAGTCGAGTTAATTGCCCTAGGCAAGCGAGCATTCATAGGTATGAAATAAACATACAATGGATATAGCATAGCAACAATCATAGCAGATATAACACGATGAATATGATACAATAATCATAACATGGCATCATGATATAGTAATCATAATGAATGAACATGACATATGCATGACATATGAGATGATATGACATAAGCATGACATGTGAGATGACATGGTATAAGCATGACATGTAAGATGACATGACATAAGTGTGAGCACCGGTTTCTTCCGGGGCCCAGAGCGAGGCTTACGAAAGTCATGGACCGGGGACCGCACTTAGAGCGAAAGCACAGTCTTCCTAAGGGGTTCCCTTAGGGAATGATACGGACTCAAAAGAGTCACAAAGGAGTCACCACCGGATGGTTTCGGATTGGTCCAACTGACCTATAGCATAAGTGCTAGTTAAACCCTTCAGAGATTGGGTTCGGGTGGTGGAGATCTATTCTATGAGTTTCCAAAATCGATTTTATCATTTTAGTTGGGATTAATTGTCCTAAGCATGCAAGCGTAATTATAAGCACACAACGCGTTATGTGAGTCGGCATTGCAAGGTTACACGTAAAATGACATATAAAGCTATATGGCATTTAGATGGCATGACATATGCATGTCATGTGATATAGCGATAAAAGTAACATGGCATATGCATGACATGTGAGCGTGTATGACATATCATATGCATGATATGGCAATCTTAATATGTAAACACATATTTATGGCAAATAGCGTATTACGTTATGCGTTAATGTTCTTGATTCATTTTAGCATTAGGCGTATAGTGTATGCAAATGCATATATGGGATGAATGGCATATCATATACGTGATGTGTAATGGTGGATGTCATGGCACATGCATGTCATGGCATAATGAGTAGCATATCATATGCATGGTGTATGTATATCATATGCATGATATGTATGATGGTATAAAACATGGCATATGTATGACATGTTAGGTGTATGACATACCAAATGCATGGCATGTGAAGTGATGCGTGACATGACATATGCATGACATGTGTAGTAGAATGTGCTTGTGTATTGTGGCATGACGTGTAAAATGTTAAATTATAACATGGCATTGTATGGCATACCATATGCATGGCATGTGAAATAGATAACATACTATATGTATAGCATGTGAAGTGAATGACATACCGCATGCGTGGCATGTGAGATGATGCATGATATGGCATATGTATGGCATGGTATAGTAGTGCGTATGTGAATATGTATTCAACATAATATATGTATGGCATACGGTGTGATGTATGTAGTGGCATACGACGTGACATGGTATTATGGCATAATGACATAGACATATATGCATGGCATGGCATATATGTATGCATGATGAAGCGTATTGGTTGATTGAGTGTATTGGATTGCGTATTAGCATATTTGCGTATTTACGTATTTACATGTATATGCATACAAAATACAGTATGGTATGACATACGGTATATGCATGGCATGCATAGTAGTGTGTGCATGTGTCATGTGACATGGCATGTGACATGAATGACATAAATATTTAGGCAAATATAAATCATCCACGAATAAAAATAATAAAGGTCGGGAAAGGGATCGAGGAA
>CANYBF012092173.1:0-12748 GCA_948192965.1 Dalechampia spathulata
CGATCGCATATGATATGAGATGATCATATGCGATCGCATATGATAACGCAATAATAATAAAAAAATGAAAGCAAAACATCAAAAACACATATGAATCATGCGTAAAACGTTAAAATAATTCAATTTTCAATATATTTAGGCATGGATATGATGAAAAATACATAAAAATGATAAAAAGCAATAGATTCGTCAACCTCTCGTAGATTCTCCTTAGATCCGAGTGTATGGAAAAGAAGAATAGTCCAATTCCAAGCGTTAGGGAACAAAATCACCTAAGTCTAAGTGATTTCGCGAGTTTATTTTAACCTAATTGCTTAGAATAATCAAAAACTAGGTTTAAGAAAATTAATTTTTGTCTCTTGACGGCTGCCAAAACCCTAAAATTTGTAGGTCTAATTAAAATGCTCACCAAAATTGCCAACCCCTGTCAGAATGGAATTGCAAAGCTTTTAAAATTTCTGTCCCGGAGACATACGCGATCGCGTATCTTAACATATGCTAAACCCTAAAACATACGCGATCGCGTATCCCAACATATATGGCTTGTCACAAACATACGTGATCGCGTATGTTTGTGCATATGCGGCAGGTCCAGAAACATACGCGGCGTATGACACCCCAAAATGGGCCAGAATTGGCCCGGAACGGCCCGAAACGATCCGAATCAACCCAGAGTGGCCCAAGACCAACCCGAAATGGTCCCGAATCATCCTGGACTCGAACCGAGTCAAGATGGTCAAAAATTAGGGTGCGACAACACCATATTTTCAAGGCAAACATAATGGCAGCCTATTCTAGATCATGAATAGGATAATTCCGTTCATATGGCTTAAGTTTTCAAGAAGTATATGTGATCAACTTTCTTTTCTTGCATCAGAACACAACCCAAACCATTAAGGGAAGCATCACTGTACACCATATAATCTTTCCCTGGTGTAGGTAAAATTAGCACTGGTGCTTGAGTCAAACACTGCTTCAACTTATCAAAGGTCTTCTGGAATTTCTCACTCCACTCAAAAAGAACATCCTTCCTTAGAAGCATAGTTAAAGGCATAGCAATCATAGAAAAACCCTTGATAAATCACCTGTAGTATCCTGTTAAACCCAAGAAACTACGCACCTCAGTAACAGATTTAGGTGCTTGCCAATTTATAATCGCTTTGATCTTGCTAGGATAAACAGAAACACCTTCAGCTGATATAACATGATCTAAGAAACAAACTTAATTCAACCAAAATGAACATTTAGACAGTTTGCCATATATTTATTTCTCTCTTATCAATTGTAACACCAATCGTAGATGCCTATCATACTGTTCTTGATCTCGAGAGTAAATTAGAATATCATCAATAAATACCATATTGAATTGATCAAGGTATTCTTTAAGAGCTATGTTCATTAGAGCCATAAAAACAAATGGTGCATTAGTCAACCTAAAAGGCATGACTAGAAATTCATAATGGTCATATCTCGTATGAAATGCAGTCTTTGGAATGCTATTCTCCTTTACTCACAATTGGTGATAGACCAATCTAAAATCAATATTGGAAAATACAGTCACTCCCTTTAATTAATCAAATAAATCATCAATTCAAGGTAAAGGATAGTGATTCTTGATTGTCACCTTATTCAGCTATCGATAATCAATACATATCCTCATGGTTCCATTCTTCTTCTTCATAAATAAATAGGTGCTCCCTAAGGTGATACACTTGGTCAAATGAATCCCTTGTTTAGTAACTCCTATAATTGTTCCTTTAATTCTTTCAACTCAGTTCTAGGTATTGTCTTTATCTCAAATTCAACTTCTCTTACCGATGGTAATCTTGGTAATTCATCTGGAAATACATCAGGAAAGTCATTTACTGTTGGAATCTCTATTAACTACAACCCCTTCTGCTTAGTATCAATAACATGTGCTAATACCGCTTCACAACCCTATTTCAACAACTTTTGAGCAATGGTTGATGAAATCAGACTGTGGTTAATTGATGATTAAATCCCTTGAATATAAATAGATTGATACTCTTGATGCTGAAATGAAGTCATTTTCCTGCTATAATCCATCATTGCTTAATAGAGAAATAACCAATCCATGCCCAATATGACATCATATTTAGAAAAAGGCATTTCAATCACGTCTGTAGGAAAAATTTCATCTTGCAAAAGCAGTGGACAATTATGATAAATTTTGTTCACCACTGCACTTTTCCCTAATGGACTAGCAACAACCATATCATACCCCAATCTCCTATTGGTAACATCTAGTAAGCATGCAACCTTAATGTTGATGAATGAGTAACTAAATCCACAGTCAAATAACACAAGAACAACATGATTAAGGATTTCCAAATTACCGATCACCACATCAACAACTTAAAGTTCTTCTCTTAGCTGGAGGTGATATACTCTTACAGGAGCCTCTATATTCTGGTTCACATAACTCAAACTACTCACTCGGCTACCATCACCATGGCTTCTACCTTTGCCCCTACTAAACTAACTACTTGATGGCACTCCAATCCCAGGTCAAACTCTAAGAGTAGGTAGAAAAGATATACCTTCAACAACTATGTATACTGGCAGTACATTATTATGAGGACAATCCCTTGCAAAGTGCCTTGCACCTCCACATCGATAGCATAGCCTAGTTCCCATTCTATAAGCACCATAATGTTTTCTCTCCTAAATAAGACATTTTCAAACTACATGTATAGAATTACCACAACCAATAATCTGAGCACTCTGTGGTCTATATGGGGGTGGTGGTCTGAATCTTGATCCACTAAGAGAAAAAGAACCTTGGAATCTTCCTCTTTTCTAAGCACCAATTGAAGAACTTGAACCTCTATACTATCTTATGACTAACCTTGCTCGATTTTCATTCCCTTTCTGTAAAGTCCATTCTTATCCTTAAGCATTGGCAATCATAATAAAAAATTTATCATAGTTAAACCCTTGAACCAGTGATTGAATTCAGGGTCTCAACCTTTGTTCAAATTGTTTACATCTCTCCCAACTTGTTGTCAGAATATTTCCCACATAGTAAGCCAGTCAAGTGAATTCCCTTTCATACTCAGCTACTGTCATACTTCCTTGCTTTAATGCCAAGAACTCCTATATTTTATGGTCAGTATAAGCTATGGGAACATATTCCTGTCTAAATTCTGCTTGAAAATCTACCCAGCTCAGTACTGGTGGTTATATAAAACCCTATGGTACTATTTTCCATCATTCGTATGCATAATCTTAGAGTAAAGAGATAGCATACTTCAACTTCAAACCATCTAAATAGTTCATTTGCTTTAGCACCCTTCCAGTTCATTCCAACAACATCTCAGCTGCATAAGGATCTATGGTGCCAGAGAAATCTGTAGCTCCATATAATCTTAGTTTTTTAAAATCACGTTCCTCCTCATGAATAGGAATAACAACATTGGAATTTATTCAGATTATCCCTTAACATCATGAAAAAATTGTGTAAATTGAGTAGTCATTGGATCTACTCTAACAGTATCAGACTGGTCCACTGGTGCCACTTTATCAGCTCGTTCCTCATACTCGCTCTGAACTTGGACACCTTTAATTTGGATACTGGCATTAGAGGTGCCTTCATTTAATGTAAATTTATCTTTACCTTCACCCATTATGACTGCTCTATCAGACATGATTGTCAAGAGATTACCTAAAATAAATAACCTTTGTCAACACCATGGATAATAGACTTCTTATTCATGCAACTTAAATTTAGTAGTAAATATATTTATTACATGAGCAATTTTCCATAGCTCTGATACCAACAAAATATGTCATGTCTTTTGGCTACATAACATGCTCCTGTAGTATAATTATTAAATCTCTATTCAGAAAAGTAATAATCATTCTACAAAAGATTCCATACATTCTTAACTTAGTGCAGAAAATTTTTTATATATATATCTTCAATCTAATTACTAAAATCCAATTCATTTATCACTCTCAGGTTAACATACATTCATACTTAAGTCATTACCACATTAACATTATTGTTATGCACACATTATTATTTTACATATTTAAAAGTCATCATATATTATTAATTACATAATTAATATTACCATCACTCATACTTAATTTACAAATAAAGGCATATTTAGTAGTTGCATAACTATTTGCACATTTAGAACTCTTTAAGAAAAAGCTTATTGGTATGTCCAGTTGTTATCACTAGCATTCTTGTTCTACATCCTTACTTGATCATGCATTTATCAATTGACAAACGCTGAGTATAAACTCAGTGGTGCTAGTATAACAAATATCATAAGGAATAACATCTCAATAGATATCATAGTATCATTTAACATATCAACCATATTATCAAGTTATCATCAATATGTATCATTTTCAATAATCATCATATAAATCATTATTCTTGATTCTTACCTTAGTAGTATAAATGCTTATGCATATTTACCATTTCATTAATTTATTTAACCATTTTCAAGTGTCATCATCATCATCATCATGTATATGAATAATGTATATTTATGGGTATGCATTCATGATATGCATTCTACTTTATTTCTGTTCATTTATTAAATATGTGCATTTACTAGGTCTTTCATTTATCATTTATCAATGGTACCACAATCAAATCTCATTTAATACTTAACTCTTAAATTTTCATTCTCTACATATCATATTCCCTTTTTATTTAATTCTTGTAGGAATTTATAACATTTACCCAATATAACTTATATAATATTTTCTCATATCAAATCTTTTCTATTCTCCTTATTTCACCATGAAATGTTATGCCATGTTCCGTGATTTATGCATTATGGATATGTCATGATTAACAAATATGGTCACATATCTTCATTTAGTTGTATAATGCTATTGCATTACAAACCCATTGCCTCTTTGATCAATAAATGATCAAGAACTTCCAAACAAACCAACACAAACATGGTATGTCCTTTCCTTTGTTAATATCCTTGGATGATTCGTGAGGTTTATCCACTGATTTACCTAATTCATAAATGAATATTTATCTTTTATTAATATATTTCATTTCATCATTAATCATTCTTATAATTACATTCAATTATATTACTCAATCAAAAAAAATAATGTTATTCATTTATCATGTCATAGCAACATTTAAGAAATCATGTTAATATTTATAAAAGTACTTTCTATTCCTTTTTACTTAACTAAGATTGTATTTATTTTATTATTATTTTTATTATTTAGTAATACAATTTATGAAACTTTAATACATTTAAATAGTAAACTTATTTAAATTTCTTGATAACATCTCATTTTATGATATTTCTGTTTATTAAACTAAATAGTAACATCCCATCTGATTATGTCTTTACTTATTTCTTATTTAATCACATAACCAATTAATTAAATAGTAATATAATAATATTGATTATTAAACATTTATCAAAATAATAACTTATTAAGTCTAATTTAAAATCATAACTCAATTTAACATCATTTGATCATCATTTTCTGTTTAAATCTAAATTCTGTTATCAATCAATCATTTAATAACTTAACATTTAATATATTACTATTGATTTACAAAATTGTTAATATCTTAATACTGCTCTCTTATAATTTAACCAGATTCTAATTACTAAGCATATCTATATTCCATTAAATACAGTTATTATCATAAGTAAATTATAAAAAGAGTGGATATTATCAGTTATTTATTCTATACTTAAACTGAGTTAACTTCTCAATATTATATCCTAATATTTAACTTAATTCACTATTATACTAAACACTGTTATTATTAATCTAAATCTAAACCATCTAGAATCATAATGTTTTTGCTTAATCCAATCCTTTACCAACACTGACTTATAACCAGTTAATAATTTAAACAATATCTTTACTTAAATACCTTCGTATCATTAAGCTTAATCACATCTCTAACAACACTTAATATGACTATTTATTTACTTATTCATTTAACACTTCCTTTAACTTCATCATATTATATATTATCTGCCTTAATTTGTTTATTAACCATCACTTATGTATAATCTTATAACATTTGATCAACTTATATACTTCACTTAATCACTTTCCAGATTATATATCATCCATCATTAAACTTATTAATTAAATATGCAGTGAAATCATACAAGTATAAACATTCTATAAATCATGTGTTTATAACATATAGTTCACTATTATCTCTGTTCTAATCCTTAACTTAAATCTTATTTAAAACCATATCATGTCATTCATTTATTTATTAATTTATGAATCTTCTTAATATCTGTTAATATGTTTTAATAATTCACCATGAAACTTTTTTAACATACCCTAAACCATATTTCATTGTATCTTTGATTTGGTCAACATGCCTTGACTTTAACTATAACAGTTACTACCATTTATTTATAAACTTAATAAACCTTTCAATTGTACTTAATATGCTCATATTTGTACCCATTTAAGTCCTTAATATCAATATGGCCATATGCTCCATTTTTGTCCCTTTAACATTTTAAAATCATACCTTAAGTCAAATTTCCATTAATCATATCTTATGCTAATATTCTTTCATTAATTAATCATACTTTACAAAATCAATTTTTTTAACTTTATCTCATAAATACTTTAAATGAAGATTAAGCCTTAAATTACCAAATATACTTATCTTAAGTCCAATTGAGTTCATATACTATATGCTATTTATTAACTCACCATTAAGAACTTCATTTAACCTTAATTAGAAGTTAATTTCTTAAATCATACTTAAACTTAATCATTTAATCCATAGTTTTTAAGTCATATACACTTAAAATTATATTAAGCCTTGAATAATAAAATAAATCATCTTAAGCTTTAATTTCACCACTTTCTTTGTTATTAACCTTCTATTTTTAGTAAATCACCTTTAAAATTATGTTTTAAACTTACCAACCATTATCAATGTTCATTAAAAGGATTCATCCAAGAGCAAAAACCATGGCACACTCACCTACACAATCACCAAATACTTTATTTCATGTTTCTTAATTTCCTAGCTCATCTAACCATTAAAACATCAACCAAAATCCATAAAAAATAATTGAAATATTTCAGCCAAAACTCAAATCATACTAAAAATTCATAAATCAAGTGGATCCAACACTAAATCATACTTACCAAGCTCACCTTGAAACCCAATAACTCAAATCTCAACTTTAACTTCTTCTTCTTTGGATGTAATTGTAGATTTATATGGATATTTTCACTTTCATAGCCTTAAGCTTAATCTATGCTTAAATCAAGCATGCATGTACCTTAGAGGATGAGATCAAATATAAAACAAGGTTAGTATACAAGGTAAGGTTTCGATTTTTAGTATAAATCATGATTCTTCATGATTTTGGTCATAAACTTGAAGGATCCTCAAAGAAAAGTTTCAGTCATGATGAGAAAGATAAAAATAAGAAGTATTTCAACCTTACCTTGACATATACTCAAGTATCTTACTAGACCTTCAAAAATTCAAACCAAAAGAGAAATGAAAGCTTGTAAAACTTCAACTTCTACAAAGATTAGCTTTGGTTTGTAGCTTTAAAGAGAAAATCATTCAATCACTTGCTAGATGAAGGAAAAAGAAGAGTATCTTAACTCAATATTAATATAGACATATATTTCTAACAATAAATGTGAAGTTTTGAAGAGAAATGACATATTAAAGGAGCTATTTTCATATTTTCAAAGAGAAAATGGAAAGAAGACTTAAAGAAAGATGAAGATAAGGAAAGAATGGAAGGAAATGGATGGCTTTGTTCCAGTCAAAGCATAAAAGAAGAATACAAAATGGTTTCATGATGGATAAGGAATCCCATCCGTAGCATTTAAGAGGTGGGGATGGAAAATGGTTGCAAATAAACTAAAATACCCTCTTACATACCCATTTCTAACCCTTATATGTATATGTACTTGTATTTTATTTTAAATCCACCAATTCGAACCTTGATTTTGCATATATCAAATTTAAGTAAAAACATTCATCGTGAGCTAACTTAATTAATCATACTATGTATTTTCAACATCAAAAACCTCAATTAGTCACCGTTTAGGGGTCGTTTCAGTGGTTTTCATCAAAATTTCCAATTTCAACATTAGAGCTATAAACTCTAATCTTATCATATAGCTATCATCATAATCATAATTTCACATCATTTACACACCAATAACATATAAAACATAACATTTCAATCAATTCATATATGTGAAATGTGTGCTTGATTTAGGATGTGACAGGAAAATGGGGTAGCAAGGGGATCATGAAGGAGATACACAACATGGGGTAAAAAAGAAGAGAAATGAATAGAAGATTAGGATGAAAAATCAAGGAAAGAAGAAGTCTATTTTGGGGATGAATTTTAGCTTCTTTACCATTAACTTCCTTCTATATCTTTTTTGTAACTTTGAGTCATAAACAAATTATTTGGTTGCTTGATGAAGCATGGGAACTAATTCTTCTTACTTAGTATTTAAGGGTTATTTTAAATGATATTTTATTAGCCATGAATATTCAATTTATTATGTTGATGATCTTGAATTTAATAAAAATTTATGAATGAATGGTCCAATTTATAGATTATCTTTTATGATTCATTGATATAACTTATATGGTTGATGCTATAGATAGATTAACTAGATAAGTGATTGAATATTACTAGATTGTATGATTGCTAGGGATATAATCATCTGCATTGATATTCCCATGCTAAATAATTATGATGTTAATGAGATTATTGTTTTAGTTTTAACCCAAATCCTAAGTGCTCTTAACCCTGCTTATCATTCTACTACTATTTTTTATATTGATTTATGTTATTTCTTGTTTTGGATTTTACCTTTTATTTTTATTTAGTAATTATGCACGTAAGTTCTATATTTGCATTATATGGATCACAGTTGTGCTCAAGAAGTATTCTATAATTTATTTTCTATCATTTAATTTACTATTATATATATTATTTTATGGCTTTTAATTGAAATTCATATCCGTTATCTTGGACTGGTCAGAAGTAATTTATCTAGTCTAAGGACAATACATGTGTTCTACATAATTTGGCATTATTTTATAGTCACTTTCTAAGATGAATAAAGATATTATATTTATTAAAATAAGAGGGTCATGATTAATTCCCTAGAAAATAAAATCATTTCTATCTTTCTATATAAACTAGTAAGTGAACATATAATGATATGGAAGGAAAGCTAAATGAAGCAATTATGGTAAGTTTTCAATTTCTTCCACCAGAGCATGAATGATTTAAATCTTTTTGAACTTCAAAAAAGACAAAATAGTGGTAACACAAGTAAAATAAGCATAGATATAAAGCAAGATAAGGGTCGTGTAAAATTTTTTTCTATCTTTTATTTCTAATTGTATATTTTCAAGGTTTTTTAATTATTTATTTTCTAAATAAAATATACAATTTTGGATACAATAAATGTTAAAATTGTTATATATTTGACATTATTTAATACTAATAAGTAAAGAGTGTTATCTTTGACTTTTTCTAATTTTATAAAGTTAGAAAATATTTATCTAATAATTTTAAAATTAGATGTATTTTTAAAAACTTGTTTTATATTTATTGTTTCTTTATTTAAACAAATTATTTTCTAATTTTCTTAAAAACATTTATATAAAATAAGTATAATTCTTTATAACCAAGCAATACACAAGTTGATTTATCCTTTGATTTGAATGGAAGTTAAAGATTAGTATTCTTATTAAGGGCACTAAAGGTACCTATGCTTGATGTTTATTTAAGGATCTTCTATCAAGGGTTTTGGGATATTCTTAGAGACCAAGTTATGACATTAATCCAATTGTTCTCCAAGATAGGATAATGTGTATCCTTTGTCAATTTCTCCATATTGATCAATGGTTTGCCTACTAGAAAATTTAGACCTAGTTGGGGTTTATGGCAAGGTGATCCCCTTCCTTGCTTTTTCTTATTGGTTAATAATGTTTTTGCTAAGATGATCAAAAAAGTTATTATTAAAAGAAACCTTCACAGATTTAGGATTAATACGTAATGCCTAATTTTGTATTTGCTATTCTTTACAAATGATACACTAATTTTGGTCAAGCCTCCTTACAAGAAGCCATTAACATGAAGAGGGTCATCAATGCTTTTAGAATGGCTTCAAGTCAAAATGTGTATTTTGCAAAATCTAATATTTACTTCAGTGTAAATACTCTTCTTGATACTAGGAATAGATAGTTAATGTTGGCAATCAAGGAATTGAATAATAATGATCATTATTGAGGTCTTCTTACTATTTTAGTAGAAGTCTAAATTTCATGCATTACATATTATTGAGGATAAAGCTCTAGACAAAGGTCAAGGTTGGAAACAAAAGTTACTTTCACAAGTAAGGAGGGAGATCCTAATCAAATATGTGATGATGTCTGTTCTAAATTATGTGATGAAGTGCTTTAAGTTATCTAAGTAATTATATGATTGATTTAAAAGATGCATATGTCGTGTTTGGTGAAGTAACCAAGTGGAGGATAAAAAATAGTGTAGGATCGATGGTAAATGTTAACTAGATTAAAGTTTAAAGGTTGGAAGGGGTTTTGGGGTCTAGTAATTTTTAATGATGCTCTGCTAGCTAAACAAGCATGGAGAATTATTAACCAACTTTCTCTTTATGCTAATAAGGATTTTGAAAATTATTTGTGTCTTTTCTAGGCATGGCATGCATGCAAAGGGAATATATATCATAAGATCGATAGAGAGTAAATAGATCAAACATGATAAAAAAGATTATGGTTATATTTGAGATGTGTTACAATATAATATAATTAATTATGTAATGTAATTTAAAATGTAATAAAATATAATCATTATATTATTTTGATATCATTATAAATGTAATGTAATCAATATATTATTTTAAAGTGTATAAGAATAAATTAAATATTACATTTTATTATTAAAAATTATAGTCAATGATAAATATTAGGTCATTGATTTTAATATTTCATATTGTAGATTTTAAGTTATGGTTTTGGTATCTAGTTCTCTATTCAAAGAATCCAGATACTCGTATCCTAATCCTCGTATATGGATGTTTGAATATTAATATTTAATTTCATATTTAATTATAATGATTACATTAATAATTATTTGATCAATTGTTAGAAAAATTACTGTAATATAGTGATAATGAAGAAATGTAATGATGATACATGTGAATTTGTATATATTTAAAAATACATTAATTTAAATAAATTTATTGCATAGATATTAATAAATATATTATATTTAATTTTTTATTATCCAAATATTATATTCAAGAATGTGATATAATTATCATTATGTTAAACATTTGATTACATCTTACCAAACATAGCCCAAGGGTAGGTCTTTAAGGTTGAACTTTGAATTTTACAACAAATGAAATCCAGGGATTTTTCTACATATTTATGGTTTCACCATTACTAACATTGAACTTGTAACCTTGTAGTCGAATATCTTGAAGGTAAGACATGGCTAACTATACCCAAGAAGACCTCCCTCCTTTAGTAGTTTGATAAGAAGAAAAATGTGAGACTAAAAGAGTGATGCTTACCATTTTAGGCTAAAGATCCTCAAGATTTGAAATTAGCTTCCCACAATATTTAGCTAAAAGAGTAAAATTGAATAGTTCTATATACTTCAATCCTAATATAACACCTACATTTCAACCTTGGAAGTTTATTATGATGATGATTATATTTTCATGGATTTTTTTAAAAGTTTTTATGAATTTTCTATGATTGTTTGACCTTAAACCATTTTCCATGTCAAATTAATGATTTGCATAGTTCTTTATTATCTAGCATGTAATAATATGATTTTGAGTTTTTATGATAATAGAATATGATTTTAAGATGATTTAGATCATATGTGAAATTTTATATTTTTTTATCAATCATACCTCATAACATGTTTCATTTGCATCATATAACATAATAATAAAAATATAAATTTTCATGTTATGATTATGAAAATCTAAATGAAAATAAGTTTTAGAATAACAATGAGTAACAAATTAGGAAAATAACTAATCAAAATAATAAAAACAAAGACATGACATAGAAATATGAAATAAAATTACATAGTTGTAACCATTTAAATTCATCTTACAATTGTATTTGACCATATTAAGGTTGTACATTTACAACCTATTTAAATAAATAAAAAAGCTGAAGAATAATAAGTGAAATTTCATAAGGAAATAAAATGAAAATTAATAAATTACATTAAACATAGGCTTAAATTGTATGTTTGTGATTATTATATTATCAAACCCTTAAGGGGCACTTAAGGCCATAACATTGTTGGAGGAAAATTTGGAAGAGAAGGAGCTTAAAGTATGTCATTTGGGTCTAATTATGAAGCTATAGCCTTATTTTATAAGCCTATAAAGGAGTTGGGCCATAAGTTAAGCTTGTTGAGAACCCAATAAGGAAAGGAAGATAGGCCAATTCTTAGCCTAATTTTAGCCTTATTTTATTTATTTATCTTCTAAGTTACGTAAGAGTAAAACAACCAAGTCCTTCTGTGAGCGCCGGTTTCTGCCGGTGCCCAGAGCGAGGCTTGCGAAAGTCACGGACCGGGGACCGCACTTGGAGTGAAAGGCAGTCTTCCTAAGGGGTTCCCTTAGGGAATGATACAGACTCGAAAGAGTCGCAAGGAGTCGCCACCGGATGGTTCCGGATTGGTCCAAC
>CANYBF012093209.1:0-15177 GCA_948192965.1 Dalechampia spathulata
GTAACTTAATCCTATTTTGTTGCCATGCAGCATCATGCAACGTAAGACTCGTTCCACTAAAAACAAACTTTGAATAAATAAAACAGTGCACGTGGATACGTGCTTATTCATGATCTGCCATGAACAAGCTTATTCCCTTCAAGACGGAGGTGAAAAAATCTTATCAATATGATTCTCTAGGTTATAGCCTCGTAAAATCGGTAACATCTGAGTTTTCCATAGGAGATAATTGGTTGACGTCAACTTAACACTAAGCTGATTACTCACATTGGGAACAGAAGAAAAAGAGGCAAAGACAGAAGGAGTAGACGAGGTTGAAGATTTAGAAACAAGAGTGGTTGTATTCAAAGGACTACTCTCTGTACTCAAGGTGATTAGACCTAATACAGCTCTAATACCATGATGATTTTCGGAGAAAGCACCCACTTCTTATTAATTGAGCAATCTCTTATATAGAGCCTTTATACAAGAAGGATAAGTTCAGAGCTAATAGGTTACATTTAATCTTAACTGAATATGTGATAAGATAGGCCTTATCACTGACAGGAAGTAATTAGATCTTTAAAAATAATTTTGAAAATCATTTTATTAAAGATGAAAGTTTTTTTTAAAAAAAGATCTTTTAATTTGAGCTTTATAAAGTATTAAATCTCAAAATTTTCTTAAAAAAAATTCTAAGATACCTTAATAAAATAAAATCTACTAAAAAAAACTTGTAATCTCCATAAAATCTACTCGAAAAACTTCCACAAATATTGGTGGTATTATGGATTCCACGTATATTCCACATTGTTTCTTTTTCCGTATATATCTTGAAATAATCAGCATTAATGTGTCCCTTGTAATAATTACAAGTTAAATTTTTGTATCTAAATTTTAATATAGACTTTGAACCATTATTGCTACCATCCTTTAGCTCTTTACTAAGCTTTTTCGAGAGTAAAATTGTTTTCACCTCTTTTACTGTTAATGTTTGTTTACTAGAAATTATGAGTGTCTCTAACATACTTACAGCAAAGCAATATAAGGACTTGATCTTCTTCATCATAAAATTGCTCTCTTAATTTTACACTCACTTTGCCATCTGCATAAAATGAACACATATATGTACATATATATATATATATATATAGATGAATTAAAGGGTGGAGGGACAATTCTTAGCTAGCAGTAAAGGTTGAATTTGATTGGGTCAAGGCTACGAAAATTCAAAAGAAAATTACCATTATTATATATTCATGCATCGCAAATGATGGTGTGATTCTCTTTGGACATGATTTGCTCATATGCATATCCATGCAATCATATGATTATAAAATTGGGGACCAATTCTGGTATATATTTAATTTATTAGGAAGAATGATAAATTCACTAATAATATAATAATATATATCAAATTTTTATTAAGTATTATATATATATTAATTAATAATAAACTGAAACGGTGAACCTTAAACTGAAAATCATTAACATGAAATTCCAAAAATAATTTAGAAACAAGTGTTATGATATTAATTTCACATTGAATGATTTAATTTAAGTAAGGATCGAGAAAAAAATGAAAAACCCTAAACTGAAACAGTAAACCCTAAATTGAAAATTATTAACATGAAATTGAAAAAATAATTTAGAAACAAGTGTTATAATATTAATTTCACATTGAATGGTTTAATTTAAGTAAGGATCGAGAAAAAATGAAAAACCCTAAATTGGAATTATCACCATAAAATTGAACAAACTAAAACCATAAACCCTAAATTGAAATGATAAACCCTAAGCCAAAATCATAAACCATAAAATGAAAACTTTTTTTATACTTTTAAGGTGATTGGGTAAATTTATCCTTCTTCATAAGATTTCCCTAATGCATGCAATGTGTTATTTCATAACAAGCGTTATATGTTCATAATTTTTATTTGAATTGTGTACAGAGACTTACCAGCATAAATGGCACGTATTCCATCTTGTTTAATACGTCGGGGTGGTACGCATGTTGATACATAATTTGGTACCGACTACATTAATGGGCAATCAAGAATGGCTAGTTTGGATGATGTGTTAACCATACCATTCTTATTATATACAATCAAAAGGATAATTAGATTATCTAGTAATGCAACTATAACGTCAATACTTTATAGATATCCAATGTGCAATATGTTGGGTCAATTGCGTTTTGGTGTTATGGAAATACAGGGCGAAGAAGATGTGGGCAGAATTTCTTAAGTAATCATGCTCTCACCAGGTCTACAATATATTAAGTTGTTTATGGAATTTAATGATGGACAAGAAGTCAAAGAAAGTGCATTATGAAATAGGTTCTTCCAGTAGAAGTGTTCATGAGAATGTAATTGGTGAAGGCAGGATTGAACCAACTAGTAATGATGTTCATAATAATGATATTGATGTCACTGAAGTGATGATGATGATGATGATGACATGTGGTTTGATAATGATGATGATGGTGGTGATGATCAAAATGATGAGAATCCAAATGATGATGAAATTGGAGATTATGAGAAGTTGATGATGTTTGTCAAACCAAGTCGTAGGCCAATTCCTGATTCAAGAAATTTATTGACTATTGATTTGGATTAAATGGTGGTGAATCGTAATCCTTCTGATATTGATGGGCTAACATGGGATCAATCCACTGAGTTTGAAGTTAGCATGACTTTTGAACATAGAGATGCAGTTCAAGCAGCATTGAAATTATATTCAATGTAGGTAAGAAGGAAATTCAAGAGTAATGAGATAAGAGAACATATTTTATCTGTTCTTTGTGGTCAAGATAATGCATGTTCATGGAGATTGCGTACGATAAAGAAGAAGATGCGTAATTATTGGGAGATAACATGATATAATGGTCCTCATACTTGTTTTGCTCCATCAAGTTCACAGGACCATAGCAATTTTGATTGTAATATGATTACTGGTTATATTTAGGGAATGTTAGTAGTACAACCAAACATCAAGGTTAAAGTTATAGTCGCGATGTTGAAGGAAAGGTTTGGCATAACCATCAGTTATAAGAAAGCATGGCATAGGAAACAAAAAGCCATAGCATCTTTGTGAGGAGATTAGGATGAATCATACATACATTTATGTAAATTTATGTATACTGCATGTACGAAGAATGATGGTTCAGTTTGGCACCTTGAAAGTGAAGATCATATCATTAATCATTCTGTTGTTCCCAATATTTGTCAATTTAAAAGGATATTTGTTGCATACATACCGTGTCTTCAAGGGTTCGAGTTTTGCAAACCTGTTTTATATGTCAATGGAACCTTCTTGTATGGGAAGTATAGAACTATCTTACTTACGATAAAGCGGTGGATGGAAATAATCATATACTGCTAGTTGCGTTTGCATTAGTCGAGAAAGAGAGTAAAGATGATTGGGAGTATTTCATGATGAGGCTGAAATATCATGTCTATTAAGGGCGTAATGACATTTATATCATCTCAGACCGACATATAGGGATTACCCATGCAATGCAATCTGATTTATGGCGTAGTGATCCCCATCAGTATTATTTACGGCACGTTGTTAACAATTATAACACAAAGTTCAAGAACGTGCTTATAAAGAAATTACTCGAAAGAGCAAGTGTGATTTACATTTAATTCTTATGTAATTATACATGTTCATTGTATTTATGATATAAAAATGTAATAATCAAATTGATTATTGTAGGTTGCCAAAACCAAAAAAGAAAATTCCCCAGATGTATACGACAACTTGAAGCTAGAGATGCTCAATCGAAGGAATGGATTGATAACATTCCACGAGAAAAATGGACCCTTTCTTATGATGGAGGCTTTCGACATGGGGTTATGACAACGAATTATGCTGAAGTATGTAATTCAACGTTGAAAGAGATCAAATCTATTCCGATTACTAGGATGATGCAAATTTTCTTTGATAAGCTTGTTGACATGTTTGATAAACATCGTCAAAGATACAGTGATGCAATAGTGGCAAGATGTTTTTTTACTGAGCATTGTATTAAAACTTTGGAACATAGGGTCACGAAAGCAAGTGGCCATCAAGTTTAAAGATATGATCCAAAAATGGGAACATTTTTTTTATCAAAATAGCATATAATAATGCCACACGAAAAGGAGGTAAAATACAAGTTGTCAACATGTTTGGGCGATAGTGTTCATGTGAAAAATTCTAACAACATAAAATTCCATGTTCCTATGCAATTGTCGCGTGTCAGAAGTATAACATGGATCATCGAGATTTTATTGCTCCTTTTTACAAGAATGATATTGTAGTTACTTGTTGGTCAACACCATTTACCCTATTAGGCCATGAAGAGTATTGGCCTAAATTCAAGTGCATGCCTGTTGTAGTGAACCCAGCTTAGATAAGGAAGAAAGGGAGGCCAAAGTCAACTCGTATACGGAATGAGATGTATTGGCCAACGGAAGCTCGAAATAGCTTTATATTAAATATGGCCAAATAGGTAATAATGCACAGTCATGTGGACATAGTTGACTTATTAATTTCACTTTTGTACATTGAATTCATCATTTAATCCAATGTATTGTATTTTCTTTATTTGATGAAAATCATATTACGTACCTTCATTCTTATTAATGATTCAATTTACAATTCTTTATTTACAATCATTCAAATTGAATAACTTATCTCTTATGTGTTCTAGATCATATATTTCAATATAGCTTGAGAACCAGAGCAGCGTGACTACATCCAACCAAGTCCTCATGATCCATCGTTGTACACTTACAATGATAACATAGGTCAAAGTTGTTTGGTTAGATGAGGTATGATATATCTTATACAATGCTTTTCAATCGTATCCAATTTACATTCCATATTTGACATTTTCATGAGTTTTATGTTTTAATATGTAGGTTAATGATCATGTCCTCAACTGTAGATGTAATATGTCATTACGCGGTAATCGTATTGAAGATTTAGACCATCGTATAATCAATGTCATAGAGAATACCTGCTTCGCCGGTCCACTTCATATAGGACATTTTAATCTTGATCACCATCTAATCATTACTTTAGTTGAGAGGTGGAGACCCAAAACTCATACATTCCACTTATCGGAGGTAGAGTGCACGGTGACATTACAGGATGTTGCAGTAATTACAATGCTTCCTATTGACGATCAACCTCTGATTTGCCAACTTGATCATAACTAGAATGCATTATGTGCGGGGTCACCCGATACATATAGAAGGGGATAGAAATTGAAGCAGAGTTGGCTTATTCATGAATTTAGTGAACTCCTTGAGGATACTACTATTGGAATCATGCATAACCATGCCAGAGCAGCTATTTTAAGATTGTTATGTGGCCAGATCTTTTCTCCAATGAGTGCTGGTATAGTGAGCTTATTTTTCCTACAACTTTTGGATAATCTTAAGACCGTAGGAAACTATAGTTGGGGTTCAACATGTTTGGCCTATTTGTACCGGGAGCTTTGTGACTCATGTAGATATCCATTGTTCTTGCAAATCTCTAGTCCACTATTTCTATTTTAGATATGGGCATGGGAGAGATTTATATTTATAGCTCCCACAAATAATCATAATCATCTTCCTCCAAATGCTCCTTATGATCGGAGGTGCAATTCTATTAACTGAATTCATTCAAATTATGTTATTAACTTTTCATTCATCCAAATTTTACATGTCTTACCCATAATAGTATATGTGGATGAGCACCAGGACCGTTACAGAGATTCCCACCCATGTCATCTCGGATATATGGTTACAGTTAGATATTTCACGAGTAGATGATGTATGTATTTCAAAATTATTTTACATAAATTGTAATCCTTCTATATATGTGTCTTCATCTGATAAATTAATTATATATTTTTTCAGATAATATGGGAGCCCTATCAACAGGACGTTCTGGATGCTCTACCTCCTCAATGCTTACAAGGCCAACATATTTGGAGGTCGGTTGTTTCAATGTTATGTATTCATATAGTCAAGTGGCACCAACCTGATAGGGTCCTCCGTCAGTTTGGACTAGCCCAGCCCATCTCTCATCCACCCTTACAGATTGAAGATTTACACCAGTATGACTTGCATACTGTACGTGTGAATTGGGTAGAATGACATTCAAGATGGATAGCATTGTGGGATAATCATGTGCAACAAATTGTTGGAGCTCTTGTTGCTTCTCCCCAAATGTATTACAATTCCAAATATATGGAATGGTACCATAAAGTTACCAAAAGGTGGATCACACCTTGGGGTGCACAATTTATAGCTTCTGTAAATATCTCACCCTGTAACTCTTATATTTATAATTGCATGTTGTACATCTCATTTACTAACTTATTTTTCATTATTATTTATGTAGGTTGATGCCCTCGAGCATATTTCATTAAGTTCTTGATTGTAATTAGCTCAAGAGCTTGGTCATAGTGGTCAGGCAGCTTATAAGAACAACGTCGTATGACAACAATGCCTCCTTCTGATTCAACGCCTACATCGGTTAACTATCCATATCCTCTTATTAATGACTCAAACATACCTACATCTTTACGTCCTTCACAGCGTAGGAGTCAACATCGTCATCAACATCAAGATGTTCCGGTTCTACCAACTGTATCTTGTCATCTTATTCCACCTCTTGTTTCTTTATATCATCAACCTGGACCATCATAGCCATCTTTTCCTTCTAATTTTAGAGTTAGCCCATCAGCTCCATTTTTCTCTCCACCATCCCAATCCACATACTCTTTTACATTTATTCTACCACAATTTCAACAGGGACAATCTTCTTCATACATCCTACCATTATTTGCTCAATAGTCTACACAATCCACATAGTTTTTTCCACCAAACCAGCTTATTTCACAAACCCTAACCCCTAATCCTGACCTTTATTCTTATCCATTTATTGCCTCAACTTCATAATAACCGGGACCATATCCTGAACACTTTCATTTAGCTTATAGTACTCCACGTGATGCTACCATTCCTATTAATTATGGAGATGATGAAAATGATCAAGCTAATAATGATGACGATAATGATGTTCATCATTTACATGATTCTCATTATGTACATATGGATACCGATTGTAGAAATGCTAGGAGGCAAATGGGTCTCAGATCTAGAATAAGAAGAAGAGATTGTGGCGCCTAAATTTGTTTTACTATCTACTTTATCCTTCATGTTGTGAAAACTTATTTAATATAATGATATTTTATCATTTCTTTATATTGTCAACTATACTTTAATGTCATGTTGTTCTTATGGTTATCTTTTTTCCTCCGTTTGAGTTATAACCGCTTATTTAAATCGTATAAGAATATTAACTAACATAATATAACAATTATGAAATTTTAAGTAATATAATATAACTCAATATTAACTAATACAATATAACTCATTAACGTTAACCGAAACAATAACCATAATTATAATGCTACAAATTATGATAATTGATACTATTAACTTTTGATTATTTGACTAATATATTAATGTTGCTCTTATTTTTAGGAATTTAAGATGACTAAACAATCACTGTCTATCTTCCATGCTACCATCTGTCAATGGGAACATACTTAGTGGAATCGACTTAGCTAATTTGAACTCCATTTTCTAAAGTCATTGCACCAAATCTCCATCAACTATACATTTCTACATGCAACACTATGTTTCTAGGATCCAATACACCACGTGTTTTGATTTAGACATATGGAACTATGTCCACTTTATAAGGAGTTTGTTATTATCCTTCGAGTTTTATGTAACATTCATGAAATGCTAACCATGCCACTTCCTGTCGGTTAAGTTATTCCATATCTTATCAGAGCATTCGATGTCAGCCCAAGTACAGCAACGTCATTATTGACTATAGATGGGTTCATAGATATGACTAAAATCTTTCAGCTTTATAACCATAAGTTACCAACCTCTCAAACCTCACCTTCATGGCTCAAAGTTACTACTTTTGGACTGTTGGCACAATTCCTCTTGGTCAACCCATCCGATAATGAAGATGTTATGTTAGGACCAATCATAGATCAAATGGAGCAAGGTCAAATCCCTTTTCCTATGATCGTTGCTGAGACCATCCTTGGACTTGATAGAGTTAAGTTGCGATAATCTGATCACTTCAGTAGGAGTATCCTACTACTCCAGGTATGTCACCTAACATGTCTTTACATGCTTTTTCCTCATCCTACATTTCTTACTTCAATATGGCTACTTTTACAATGTTTACGATTCATCTCATTTATTTTTTTTAAATTCCTGGATTTAGCTTCATGAGAAGTTAGGAATTTTGCCACTGCCACAAGGTGATCCTCAAAGATACTGTCCACAATCACATATTAGAAGAGGTTACACCTTCCCTGAGGCTAAAACGTGGACATCGGATAAATGGGTTGAATGGATGGGAGCCATCTTAAAGAGTACTGTTTGATGGACCTGTTCATGGTGGAACATTCAATATGTAACAATCAGAACATATATTGATTGTATCCCACTCGTCGGATTGAGGGCTCCCGCTCACTATAGTCCAACTAAAGTCTCTCGTCAATATGGCTATGAATAGACTATACCTCGTTCGCTACCTGAATTCTTTGGACAACTATTGCTTAATTGATTTTTAGAGCACGTTGAGCTTACCTGGCTAAAATGTTGTATCGTGCCAGTCCAAATTTCAACTGTTGGATTTTGTACGAATGATGAATACAAACAATGTGTCTTGAGTCATACGATGAATTTATGATATGCACTAAGTTATAAATACAATTCCAATATAACTACTTATTAAACTTATCTTACTTATTTTCAATCACTAACTTCAAAATATTCAAATTACTACATGGTTTCAATGTTCATTATACAAATATTTATTATACCAATTAAATAATGCTTATAAACAAACAATAACAATAACAGCAACAACAATAATAATAATTATAATTATTACAAATATTAGTAATAACATTAATATCAATAATAATTACACTACCAATCAGTTTTTCATAATAATACTAATAATTACTAATTAATGAAATAAATCATAATTTTATTTAAAACTATTAATAATATATACTTATTAATAATCATAATAATTATTATTATTCCTATTAATTATTAAATCATTAAAATAATAATTATAATAATTAATAACAATTATTGTAAGTAGTCGTAATATAACTAATACAGAATACTAACATTACAACAATTTCAATATACTAAATAATTATATCAATTTTTCTACTATGTAATATTACCTATATTGTTTTTTAAAATAATAACACATTAATATTAATAATAAAAAATATTACTAAACAATAATTATTACAACTATTCATACCACATAAATCATAATAATTTTTTTCATTCATAATAACAATTATAATAATATTTTTATTTTATTATAATTTTAATAATACTTTTTATTATTAAAATTTATTATTATTCCTTACAATATTATATTCTTATTTTATTATAATATTATGTATGTTATTATAATATTAAAATCTTATTCTATACTATAATAATATTGGTAATAATAATTATTTATTTCTTATTAATATTACTTTATGTTAATAGTAATTTTAATTAATATTAATATTATTACATTAAGTAATTTTTTATTCAAACAATACTTTTTTATAATTATTATTATCAATAAATTTAATTTCACAATTATTCAATTATAACGTTAGTATTAATTATAATTAATTTTAATGTTATTACATTGAGTGATTTTTTATTCAAACAAAACTTTTATTATAATTATTAAATTTAATAAATTTTATTTCACAATTATTCAATTATAACTTTAATAATTTTTTTATAATAATTACATCTACTTTTTTTTATTCATTATATTTTAATTATATTATTTTTTAATAATATTATTAAATCAAATTAATAATTACTAAATCATTCCTCTAATAATTACTAAATCATTCCTCTAATAATTACTAAATCATTATATAATTTATTATAATATAATATAATAAATATTTTATTAAATAATTATTATAGTAAACCATAGGAGGCGTGGAATAAAGGAAATGAGGGTAGGGTTGCAGAGGCTGGGGAGGGAGCATCTTGGGGAGGGGGAGAGTGACACGTGATTGATTATTTGTTCACATTCTCCCTCTTCAACTCATTTATCACATCATGTCACATCATGTAATCTATATGAATCAAATGACACATCATGTGATCGTCAATTTGATCGGCAACTAAATAAAAAATTATCCTAAAATTGAAATTATTTTTGATCCTAAACTGCGGTGTTGACGGCGTTTTCAACGTCGAATTCGTTAGTAACATTGCAGTGAATGTAAGTAACCGGTTGTCCGAATTCTGACTGGATTTTGGCAGCTACAGATTGACCCAATTCAGATTTAACATTGGCAATTAAAATCTTGGCACCATTTTTGGCAAAAGAGTCTGGCCGTGCTCTCGCCTATGCCGCTAGCACCTCCTGTTATGACGGCTACTTTGCCTTCTAACCTGCATAACAAAGTTTTCACAGAAGATGAGCGACAGATTCAGAAACAACAACAGTGAGGAAGATTGCATTTGCGTACCTCTTGGCAACAGCAGCTGGTAAAGAAGAATTCTCCATGTTTTCTTTTTACTGTTTTTTTAATCAATTCAAATAAGATAAGAAGATGAGAATGATATTTGACATATCATTTAATAAATTGTAAAATTGGAAGGAAGAAAATCAACAATTCACACTATCCTCTATCAAATTAAAATTATCGAATGATATTATTCATAAAATTCATTTGATTGTGTTTTAAGTCAACTCATATTATACCAAAATAATAACCGAAATTTTTGAAATTCCTGCTTAGGTAGTTTTTTTTTTTTAAGTTTGTAAACTATTTTTTTTTAAATACCAACTTTTACAATATTAATTTATGATGATAAATTAAAAAATATCAAAAGAAAAAAATTGGAGAAGAGAAATTTGTGCATCCGTGACAAATGGTTATTTTAAAAAAAAAAATGAGAATGTTGTATATGTGAAAGAAATTAGTAAAAGATGAAATAAAGATTTTATGAGCCAAGTTTTCTAAAAATCCAATTACAAAATTTGGATAATTCCGTAAATATCCCAAATAATAACGGAGATTGAATTTTATATGTTATTACCATTAAATTTTAAATTATATTTAAATTAATATCATATTATTATAATTATAATACATCCATATAAAGTAGTTTTTGAAAATATTAACAAAATTGCAAATTAATAAAACAATTTAATTGACAAAAATTGGAAAATTATTTTTTAACTTCAAATTTTTGAAGCAAGAGTTGAAAACTTTTGAAAAATAAATGTATACTTAAAATAAGATATTTTATAAAATATACAAATATTTTATTTAATTTATAAAATTTAAAATAAAGCATTTATATTTTATAAAATATTATATAATTTGAATATTTTATATGCTATTTTTTGATTGATATTTTAAAAATATTTTATCTTATTTTTAATATTTATGAAATTCTTGAAAAAACTCTTTTAAAAAATAAAAGAAAGGAAATAAATGGAAAACATCATGTTGTGTTTGGTGGGTGATATTTCTAAGTTTTATAAAAGGGATAATTATTATTGAAAAGTCAAAACTGGCGATAGCCGCCCATATGGGGGATTCGAAGTAGAAAAAGGAACCCGCATTTGGATGGACCCTCTTGGTGTCTTTTGAATTGAATTTTTTTAATATTAAAATTGAATTAAATTAAAATTTTTTTAATTAAAAATTTATAAAGTAAATTAAATTGAAATTTAATTTAATCTGTTTGATTTGATTTTTATCTTATTTTTTGAATTATCTTAATTTTTGAATCAAAAATTAAAATTTTTTTAAATAATTAATTATTAACAATAATATACATTAATGAAACATTATTAAAATAACAAACTAAAAGTTATAACAGTTAACAATTACTAAATAATAATCTTATGGAAAAAAGCCTTATTAAATAAATACTGAATTTTTTATTACTATTAATATATAAATTTAACCTGAAAGTTAATATCAATATTAAATTTGATAAAAAAATGATTAATAAAATTTATTATTAACTATTATTATTATTGAAGGATATAAATATAAATTGCATATTATTTATTAATTTATTATTTTATATCATCATTTAATATAAAATAACAGTTTCATCATATAATTTCCTGTGAGACCATAGCATTATCGATCTAAACGTTAAAAATTGACAAGTCTGATACATCGGAAAAAGTGCAAGAAATCACATTCTGGCAACACTGGCTGCCCCATCAACAGCAAGATTGATTCCGCTGATAAATCTAGCCTCATCACTTGCAAGGTATAAAGCTGCTTCAGCTACATCAATGGCATCTAACTTCACCTCTTGCAGACAAGCAATTCCTGAAGCCATGGCCTGAACGTTCTCAGTTGTCAAGCCCAAATTTGTAGTCGTCATAGCAGTTGGCACATGAATTGGTGAAATGCAATTCACTTTGATCCCATGTTTGCCCAATTCCACGGCCAAATTCTTCGTCAACCCGACAAGGGCATATTTCGAAGCTGTATAAGCATATGGTCCGCCAGCAATAACTGAAGCAGCACTCGCTGTAAATAGAATGCATCCTTTCTTTTCAGGAATCATTACTCTTGATGCATGTTTGGCTCCCAAGAATCCCCCATAAACATTCACGTCCATAACTTTCCTGAATCCTCCGTGTTCAGTTCGTGATATGCTTATATCATGTGGGCCTCCTATTCCTGCATTATTGAACATTATGTCAAGCTTCCCGTGCAACGAAACTGCGATGTTGACGGCGTTTTCAACGTCGGATTCGTTAGTAACATCGCAGTGAACGTAAGTAACAGGCTGTCCATATTCTGACTGGATTTTGGCAGCTACAGATTGACCCAGTTCAGATTGAACATCAGCGATCACAACCTTGGCACCATTTTTGGCAAAGAGTCTAGCTGTGCTCTCGCCTATGCCGCTGGCTCCTCCTGTTATGACGGCTACCCTGCCTTGTAGCCTCTTGGCGACAGGAGCTTGCAGTGAAGAATTCTCCATGTTCCTGTTTTCGGATTCTAGTAAGCTTGCAAGAAGAGTGACGATAATCGAGATAGAATGGGATTAGATCGAAGAAAGTCAGATGATTCAAACAAGAAAAATGTATTAAAATAATTAATGGTGGGTGATAAAATGAAGTCGAAGGCAAGAATGTGTTCTTTAAATAGAATAAGTTGCTAATGGCCTGCATTGCCATTACCTTTTAAAACAAAATAATTGATATTTTTAATTTCTTTTAAAACAAAATAATTGATATTTTTAATTTCTTTTAAAACAAAATAAAGTCAAATTCCTTCAATTTCTTTTATACGATGAAATGTGATATATTTTATTTTATTATAAAATTATCATTAAAATATGTAAATTTTAAATTTTTAATTAAATAAAAATTTTAATAAAAAATATTTAGATGGGAAAAGAAAAGAAATTAAATTGCATGTTAATTAAGGTTTATTTGAATAATAAAAGGTTTCTGCTGTTGGAATAAGAAACAAAAAAGTCCAATGCATGAGCCAGCAGCTGCTGCATGATCGTAGTAGTAGATATATCCGTATATTCATTTTGTTTTTGCATGGAAAGAGCTGCATATTTTGGTTTGTACTGTACTGGCCTAACTTTGCTGCCAGAAGATTACAATGTAAGCTGATGGTAAGTTACCATCAAGATAACTCTGACTTGGAGCTTGAGGTGGACAAGCTTGATTTCTTAACTTGAACAAAGGTTAGGTTAATAATTATTACTAGTAGGTAGCTATATAAAGTGGCAGCTACTCCATTTTCTTTCATTAACAGATGTAATAAGTTGCTTGAAATTATTTGGTTCTAAGTTTTATTTAAATAAATAATACTTTCATACTTGATGAATTTTGATTATGATATTCTAATGCATGATTCTGATTATGATATACTATACTTTTTTTGACCCAAATTTTTGTATAGGTAACTCAAATCTCAATACTTTTTTGCATTGGTAACTCCAAAAAAGCATTAACATAGACTTATTTTCTTATAATGGGATCAATTGAAAGGTATTATTTTTAATAGTTTATGTTAGTCTCAAAGTAGTGATTCAGAGCTGAATTAACAAATTTCAAAATTTTAAAATAAATTTTAGCAAATTACTTTTGAAACTAATGAACTAATTTAAGCTTTAAAAAATATATTTAGCAAAATTCATTCTAAAGCTCCTGAATTTTTCAACCATTTGGATTTAGACTCCTATACTTCAATTTTGTATATCTAGGCACTTAAAGCTTTTTGGAATTTTATCATAAAATCCCTGAGAGTTGATATTCCTAGGAAAAAGGATCAGTTTGCCTCTTAAATTTATACCAAGAATATTTAATACATGATAATTTAATTATTATAACAAACTATACTAATTTAAACCCATAATATGTATATATATATATAAAGGTTGAAGGAGAAGATGAATTTTAAATTATTAAAAATTGAGTAGTTTCCTATAGTATGGTTTATTTGGAACAAAAAAAATATAATATTTTATAAATTTATAAACTTTTATCATTTAATTATAAAATTAAAATAATTTTTAAAACATTATATTCTTTCATTATTGAGTTTTTCAAATTCCTTCATATGATATATTTGACTTTATTATAAAAATATCATTAAAATATATAGCTTTCATATTTTTAATTAAATAAAAATGTTTAAAATTATGTTGATCTTAAAAATTAAAAATTTACATTTCATATATTTTATAAATTTTATAAAATTTAAATTCTTTTTATCTAAATGAATTCAACATTTACTTGGATTGATTTAAAGGTACTATTCTCAATATTTTAATTAAATTATTATTATTTTCTTCAAAATTTTTGCATATGTATAATTAGAAATTTATGTATTTAACAATTATATGTAATAAAATTTTATCAAACATATCATCTTATTCATAATTCATTATGTATTATATTAATATTAATAATTATTAATTATATATTCAAATATTTTTCTTTATGCTATTGTGTGTTTAATTAACTTAATTTTATATGTTTTAGCTATTTTCATTTACCTAATTTGAGTCCAAATTGATAGTAATCTGATGGATTATGTCTTGCATAATTTTTCCTAGCAAATGA
>CANYBF012093265.1:0-10151 GCA_948192965.1 Dalechampia spathulata
ACATCCACCATTAGGCTTAGCTAGGTCCCCATACGACGTGCCATTACAGTATCCCTGGTAGTATGGGTATTGGTTCTCGTAGAGGATCAGTGTCTATACTACGGGAGCATGTCCTCCTGGGTATGGGCTGGGTGTGACATATTCTGCTATTTCTGTCTTCATACCGACCACCAGTAGTAGGGTTTCAAATCTCTATACATCTTGGTACTTCCCGGATGGTAGGCATACGTAGACTCATGAGCTTCCTTCAGTATCTGCTTCTTCAACTCTCGGTCTGCCGGAATATACAAGTGGGTACCATGTCGTAAGTTACCGTCACTGTCCGCAATAAAAAGGGTAGTCTTTCTGGCTTGAACTTTCCGTAACTGCTTCTAATACTCCTCATCCTTCACAGTACATCTTTGAATCTGTTCTATTAATACTGGTTTGACTTGTAGGTGTAACTGTGCTAGAAGACACTCAGGTTTCACTGTCAATGTACCGCGTAACTGTCGTATTTCTAGTACCAGCATCAATGGTGACTGTCTCACTCCCGTAAATAACTTGTGACTCAATGCATCGGCTACCAAATTAGCCTTGCCCGGGTGATAGTCGATTACATAATCATAATTCTTAATCAGTTCTAACCATCGTCGTTGCCTCAAATTCAGTTATCTCTGTGTACCCAAATATTTTAAGCTATTGTGGTCTGTGTACATGTAACATAACTCCCTGTACAAGTAGTGTTGCCAAATCTTCAGTGTAAACACAATGGCTGCCAACTCTAAATCATGTGTTGGATAGTTCTTTTCATGCTATTTAGCTACCGTAAAGCGTATGTAATCACTTTCTTATCCTGCATCAATACACATCCTAATCCATTAAGTGAAGCATCGCTATAAATCGTAAAGGCCCTCCCCGGCGTAGGTAAGGTCAACACCGGAGCTTGTGTCAAGCAGTCTTTCAATCGATCAAAGCTCTGCTGACATTCTTCTGACCATTGAAAAGAAACACCTTTCCAAAGCAATGTCATCAACGGTAAGACAAGCATAGAGAACCCTTTCACAAACCATCGGTAGTAACCAGCTAATCCTAGAAAACTGTGAATCTCACTGATATTCTGTGGTATTGGCCAATTCAAAACCACTTCTATCTTACTCAGGTCAACTCGGATTCCCTCGGCTGAGATAACATATCCTAAAAACGCTACTTATTCCAACTAGAATGTACACTTAGAGAGTTTACTATACAGTTACTTCTCTCGCAATCGCTGCAAGACTAATCTTAGATGCCTGTCATGTTCTTCACCTATTTTCAAATACACGAGGATGTCGTCGATGAATACCACCATAAACTGATCCAAGTAGTCTGCAAATACTGTATTCATTAAGGCCATAAATACTGCTGGCGTGTTGGTCAAGCTGAACGGCATTACAAGAAATTGATAATGCCCATAACGAGTACGAAATGCCGTTTTGGCTACACTGCCCTCTTTAACTCAAAGTTGATGATACCTCGATCTCAAATCAATCTTAGAGAACACTACAACATCTTTCAACTGATCAAATAAGTCATTAATATGCGGTAACGGATACCAGTTCTTTATGGTTACCTTATTAAGTTGCCAGTAGTCAAACCACATCCGCATCGTCCCATCTTTCTTCTTAACAAACAACACTGGTGCACCCCAAGGTAAAATACTTAGCCTGATAAAACCTTTCTCTAAGAGTTCTTGCAACTGTACTTTCAGTTCCCTCAATTCCAATAGGGCCATTTGGTAAGGAGTAATGGAAATTGGTTCTGTACCTGGTAGTACCTCTATCTCAAACTCAACTTCTCGTTCTGGTGGCAACTCTGGTAACTCTTAAGGGAAAACATCTAGGAACTCACAAATTATCGAGATGTCTAACAACTGAACCTCCCTCTGTCTAGTATCTGTCACATGTACTAAGATTGCTTCACAACCCTGTGCTATTAATCATTGTGCTGTCACTGCGGAAATCAACCTTGCCATTATAGATGGCACATTCCCCCATATTACTACTACAATCTGATCTGGGTGCTATAGGGTCACAGTCTTCTAATGATAATCCATCACTGCCTTGTACTGTGCTAACTATTCCATACCAAAAATAACATCGAAATCTCTAAATGGCATCTCAACTAAATTGGATAAGAAACACACACTGTATATGATCAAAGGACACTGTTTCAACACCCTATCCACTATAACATTTCTGCCTAAGGGACTTGACACAACGATCTCATACCCTAACTCCTCACTACACATCTCAAGTAATCGAGCAAACTCTATATTAATATATGAATGCGAGGAACCTGGGGTCAAATAACACTAACGCCTCATGATTAGAGATAAAGACATTACCGATCACTACATCAGAGGCATGTCGCTTATCTTGCTGAGCCAGGTTGTAGACTCTGGTAGGGATACCAACTGCTTGGTTCACTGATTCTTGGCTCGTTCCATGGCTCCCACTATCACGGCCTCCTCTACCTCTTCCTTTGCCTCTCTTGGTGCTCTAAGGACCACCCGAACCAAGTCATACATTTGGGTTCTGTTGGTAAGAGCCACCCTCTGAAACAGTATACACCGGGATGTTGTCACGGGTGGGACACTCTCTGGCATAGTGCCCAACCTGTCCATAACAATAACATAAATTGGACCCCATCCGGCAAGCCCTGTGATGTGTCCGGCCACAAGTGCGACATGCCATCAATCTGGACCCCCATACTGCCACTGCCACTAGAATAGACTGGTCTCCCACTCTATATCCGTCGAGGTGGTGGCGGTCGTACCCCTGTCGATCATGGAGAAAATGGACCTTTGAATCTCCCCCTCTTCAGGGATCCCGATGAAGAACTTGACTCTTGAAACAGTCTCCTCCAGGATTCTTGCCTCATCTACCCCTCTTGCAGAATCTGTTCCTAATTCAACGCATTGACCATTAAAGCGGAGAAGTCATCGTAATTAAAGCCATGAACCAATGCTTGAATCTGGAGATCTAAACCCTATTCGAATCTCTTGCACCACTCTCGCCTGGAAGTCAAGATATTTATGGCATAGTAAGCTAACCACGTGAATTCCCTCTCATATTATACCATTGTCATGTTCCCCTGCCTCAAATTAAGGAATTCATGCAGCTTCTGATTTGTATAAGCCATCGGCACATATTTTTGTCAGAACTCCCTCTGAAAGTTGGCCCATGTAAGTACCAGAGGATTGGCCATACTCTGTGGAATGGTTTTCCACCATTCATATGCATCTTCTTGTAACAGGGAGATGGTGTACTCAAACTTTGTAGTCTCGGGACACTTTAACTGTTTGAGAACTCTTTGTATCTTTTCTAACCACGTCTCAGCTACATACGGGTTGATCATCCCAATGAAATCTATAGCCCCATATGCTCTTAACTTCTTGAAATCTAGCTTGTATTCTTCTTTAGGCTTTGGCGGAGGTGGAGGTGGTGTTGGGGTTACCGGTAGAGTCTGACCCTGTGCCCGCATAAACTATAGAAACTGAGCAAAATGTGATGCCATTGGGTCAGCTGCTGAGGCATCAACCCTCTCAGCTTGCGGTGCCCTGACACTCAGTTCAGCCTGTTTCTCCTCCCGTAGTTGCCTCCCACTCACATTCCCAGTCTCAGATGAACTTTCCTAGGGATTAAAGTTACCCTCTTCCTCTTCACCCATAATAATGGCTCTATCCGTCAGAACATTGAATCTATAACACAACAAACATAAACATAAACCTAACAATCAGCAGTGGTAAGGACTGGCAACTCCTCATGTGTAGCTTCCTAGACACATGCAGTAATCCTAACTGATAACTATGAAACTCATCGAGCTAAACCTTAGCTCTGATACCACTATAACATGTCACACCCGGCCCATACCCAAGAGGACATGCTCCCGTGGCACAGACAGTGGCCCCCAGAAGAAGACTGATGCCTACACCACAAAGGATACATCATGAAAATGTCATATGGGGACACGACTCTAAGCTTAGTGGTAGTGGTGTGATAAAAGCAGCGTGATGTACTAAAACACCCTGGATAAACCTGGTATACACTCAAGCAATATACGATAACAGGCAATGCTGGGACATATATAGATAAAACAAAAAAAAACCTCTTATGATTCTTACAAACAAGTGAGTACGTACATTAATCACCACCAAAAGCTATACCACTATTGCACAACTACTACCACACTAACTACACAGCTAAAACAAGGGATCAAAGTATGCCATAAGAGTCTCGTACCATGTCAAGATTTGTCTATCTCAGCTGACGACCTCTATTCCTTCTCTACTCGCTCACCCGAGGGCTCTGAACCTACGTTCATCAAATGACAAACACTGAGATAAACTCAATGGTGATAGAAACATAGATAAATAGACATATATCATAACTATCAATCACATAATCACATCATTAGACTAACATAATAGAGCATGCAACATGTATGTTTTTAAGAATGCAGTCTCCCTCATTTTTTCCATGTTTTCCCTCTGATTTTCCTGTCATTGTGCACATTCCTTTCACACATACTGGGTCCCGATAGGTACCGGTACTCATCTCCCAAAGGAGGCCATATAACTGTGGAGTAATCAGCACTCAATTCCTACTATAGGTCTTGAGACTCATCTCCCTTCTTGGGAGGTTACTTATCTAATGATTCCTGAAGGAATCTCATAATCATTGCTGACCCAGTATGCCCAGAGCTGAGCTCTGCCCTCATTTCTCACTTTCTTTTCTCTCTTTCTCATTCATCATTCATCTCCATGCATGACATCATTTCATTACAAGCAAATACCCCTCATACCATAAAAGATGGAGCATTCACCACATCATCAAGCAAGGAAGACATTAAATCCAAGCACCTTGATGGTAAGCATCAACATATCATAGCAAATTGATACCATACAAATTACAAACACATGCCTGGACTAGATTCAAGTCTCAAGGCAATAGCAATAAGCCTAAAAGATGGCAAAAGACACAACACTAGCACTAACTTGACACTCAAGCAACTTCTAGTGTCGACTCGAATCCTACCTCTACCCGTCTTAGCTTTTATTCGACGTTCTCGTACATTTGGAAGACTTAGGTACTCTAAGTGGAATATTTGGCAGGGTTTAAGAGTGTTTTAACTGAAGAAAAGGGGAAGAAAACTAAGGAAAAATGGTCAGTCATAACCCTTAAAGGGTCAAACTTATGTTGCGTACGGCCGTATGGATCTTGTTACGCTCGTATCGAACTAAAACTTATGATGCACACAATTCCTGCGAGTAACGGTACGCCTGTACGTCCTCGATTTTCCTGATACACCTAAATTCTTGCGAGTTTGCGTCTGGCTGTACCATCCTTTGGTATGCCCATACACCCTCCAGGACCTAAAATCCCTATAGCTCCCCTATCTCGTACGCCCGTACAATAATGCCGTATGCCCGTACCACTACCAAAACCCCAAACTATGCCTATTGACAAGCCTAAACTTCAAGGTACCTATCTTAACCTCCCTTCCTAACCCTAACAACACTTCCAAAACATATCTAACCACATATAATCATCATCCCTCATCCAACCGAGAAGACACGTTTCTCAATAAAGCGACGACACACAAGCAAAGCAATTAAATCCACACATTTCAAGTCATACAAGCACAAACATAAAACCATCAATACACCTTCATACATATATCGAGGACTCATTCAGTCCTACCATTCATCTACACATACACACATAATTGCATAACTCCTAGGGTCTTTAATGCGGGTGTAACATTAGAAAAATGGGGTAGTGGAAAGGAAAAATAAAACTCTTTGTGATATGGCACGTATTATGCTTGATGAGTACCAATTACCTTCGTACATTTGGGCTGAAGTGATCAATACTGCTTACTATGTTTCCAATAGAGTTCATTTAAAACGTATTTTGAATAAAACTCCTTATTAGCTATGGAAAGGTAGAAAACCAAGAATTTCATATTTTAGAGTATTTGGTTGCAAGTGCTACATTTTAAACACCAAGGATAATCTTAGAAAATTTGATCCTAAAATGGATGAGGGTTTATTTCTTGGATATGCAACATCTAGTAAATCATATAGGGTTTTCAATAAAAGGTCTTTGGTTGTTGAAGAATTAATGCATATTATTTTTGATGGAACTAGCCTCCTTGATCCAAGAAAGGATCTTGTTGATGATGATATAGCTATCCTAATGGGATAAGAAAATGAACATGAGAACCAATAAGAAGTAATCTCCAAAGATGTTGAAAAGGAAGAATGCAATGAGCTTCCTCCTCACCTTACTACTACTCAAATCTCACACAATCTTCCAAAAGATTGGCAATTCCCTAAGGGGCACTCCAAGGAGCAAATTATAGGTAAGACATCAAAAGGGGTAACTACTCATTCTCATTTTAAAGATATTTATAACAATTTTGTATTTATATCTCAAATAGAATCAAAGAACATTAATGAAGCCTTAAATGATGAGAATTGGGTTATTACTATACAAGAAGAACTTAATCAATTTGAAAGGAATAAAGTATGGACCTTAGAACCTAAACCAAGGAATGCTTCTGTTATTAGCACTAGGTGAGTGTTTAGGAATAGGTTATATGAAGATGGTGCTATAACTAAAAATAAGGCTAGATTAGTGGCACAAGGGTATAATCAAGAAGAAGGCATAGACTATGATGAGACCTTTGTTACTGTTGCTAGGCTAGAAGCAATTAAGATGTTATTGGCATATGCATCTCATATGAATTTCAAACTATTTCATATGGATGTCAAAAGTGCATTTTTAAATGGTTTTATTGAAGAAGAAGTATATGTTGAACAACCTTAGTTTTGAAGACTTTAACTTTCTAAACCATGCTTTTAAACTTATCAAAGCTTTTTATAGACTTAAACAAACTCCTAGAGCATGGTATGATATATTGAGTTCATTTTTGATTGATCATGATTTTGAAAAAGGCAAGGCAGACACAATAATCTTCATTAAAAACTATAAACATAACAATTTGCTTATGCAAATTTATGTTGATGATATTATATTTATGCTACTAATGAAGAGTTGTGTAAGGAATTATTTAAGTGTATGTAGAGAGAATTTGAAATGAGCATGATGGGAGAATTGAAGTATTTCTTAGGACTTCAAGTTCAGTAATATAAAGATGGAATCTTCATCAACCAATTCAATTACACTCAAGAGACATTAAAGAAATTTAGAATGGAAGATGTTAAAGTAAGTAAAACCCCTATGAGTACTACAACCAAGCTTTCATTGGATGAAAGTGGCAAACAAGTATATCAAAATAAGTATAGAGGTATGATAGGTAGTTTACTCTATCTAACTATTTTTAGGCCAGATATTATGTTTGTTATGTGTATGTATGCTCATTTTCAAGCATCAACTAGGGAATCTCACTTGAGTGCTGTCAAACGTATTTTCAAATACTTGATTGGTACTTTGTATTATGGCTTATGGTATCCTAAAGGTGTTTCATTTGACTTGATTATCTTTTGTAATGCTAACTTTGCTAGAAATGTGTTAGATAGAAAAAGTACATCTGGAACATGTCACTTTCTAGAAAATTGTCTGGTTTCTTGGTTTAACAAAAAGCAAAATTATGTTTCTTTGTTAACCGCTGAAGCTGAGTATATATCTGCTAGTTATTATTGTGCTTAAGTGTTATGGATTTAACAACAATTAAGAGATTATAATGTTTGTATGCCATGTACATCTATCAAATGTGATAATACTAATGTTATAAACTTATCTAAGAATCCTATATAGCATTCTAAAAGTAAACATATAGATGTTAGAAATCATTTCTTGTGTGATAATATGCAAAAAGGAAAGGTTGTATTAGAATTTGTTAAAACAACTCACCAACTTACGGATATTTTTACAAAACCCCTATGTGAAGAATATTTAAACTTCATTACGCATGAGTTAAGGATGATAGATGGATCATTTTTGAAGTAGCAATGAATTTTGAACTCTAGAAATATCAGGAACAATCTTAAAAATTCTCTTCATGTCACATCCACACGCACATACCTTAGGCATTTCATAATTTCATTGCATGATCTACGTATTAATAAGTGATTGAGATTGTTATTTTGGTATTGCTGAAGGCATGATTATTTAAATTGATGAATTATTATGTTTTGAGCATTGATTTATGATGAACTGTCAATACTAATTAAACTGATTAGAGATAGTATGCTAATTAATTATAATTAGATGCAATTAGGTTAGTTAGTGTTTTGATCAAATTAATTGGTAAGATATATGTTATCTTATTTAAATTATTAAGGATTTTAATTAGTCTATTTTATTTATTAATATTAATTAAATAAGTTTATGATTAATTATTTTAGTAAATCTTATCATATTATTATTATTATTATTATTATTATTATTATTATTATTATTATTATTATTATTATTATTATTATTATTATTACTGTATTAATTAAGTTATTTATGCAATTATTGGAGTGGTATTTAAAAGAATTATAGATGAATATTTAAATTTCTACTAATGAGTTAAATACCATATTAATTATTGGAACGTACATTTATATATTATTATGTGATCAAGAGCTTATATTATTATTAATTTATGTTATTGACTTATGTTTACATAATGATTGATTATTTTATTAAATTGAAAAGATAATAATAATATTAGCATTTAAATGTAGTGAAGTTATCATTTTGATTATTATGTGTATTAATCAGTTAAGGTATTCATTTAATTATTAGATTTTTTTATTTGATTGTTTAATTATTCTAAGTAGTGGAATTATAATATTAATAATTATAGTATTATAATTGAGTGGAATTATTAATAGGTTAATATGTATTTATATGGAATTTGTATTTAAATATATATATGTGTTATTAATATATTAATTGTAATGAATTATTTGTTTTATATGGAATGGCATAATTGTAATAGTTATATTTCAATATTTAATAGAATATGGTTGGGTTTAAAGGGAACAATCGGCAGAAGTGGACATGGTGAAGGGGAGGGTTCACATGCAACGATCGAGGGAGAGTTTCCTTGAGAGGTTCCTTTTTTATTTTCCTTTCTCTTTCTTTGGCCATTTCATACTTGTCTCCAGCTTGGGTTCTTTCTTTCCCTAAATTCTTTTCTTGCGTATTGCTGTATATAAACACTACTTGTGGCTCTTATGTTTTGGGTGCTTCGGGTTCCTCTCTGTTTAGGTTTTGAGGAGATATTTTCGTGGTCTTTCTTTGGAGCTGCTGTCTTTCTTTTGCGAGGGTTGGATTGTTTGTGTCTTGTGGTGGTGGGGAAACTGAAGCTTTACAGCGTTATGCCTTGGGAGTTTCGGTTAACTGGGGTCTTCTCATTTGTATTTCTTGACCAGTTGATGCTATGTGGGAGCATGCACATTTAAGGGAGCTTTAAGCTTAGCTAGTCTAGTGGTTATCTCTTGGGTCTTATGTGGGTTGTGTTTAGCATGTGAGGAAGAGCTATTTGTGTCACTTGAACTAAAACTGGTCCTCGGTTTCTTGCTATTTCTTTAGGTTACAGTTGCTGCTTGTGGTGGAAGGCTGTTGATTTATGATTTCCAGATGAGGTGGGTGTATTTGTTTGCTTATGGTGATATTGCGAGTTGCATGTATAATCCAGTTCCTCTTCTTCTCCTTGCTTCGTGCATGCATGTTATTTTCCTGGCTTGTGGTTGTTGCTGTTCGTTGGAATATTGATGCCTGTTTTGAGTTTGTTTGTTGCGTTGAAGTTATTGGTCCATCTGTTGTTGGTGAAGTTAGCTTGTATATGTTGATGTTTTGCGTGGGATCGAGGTTCTTCAATTTTCTTTGTTGCTGCTTGGGTTATATGTTGGAGATGGTTTTGTTGTTTTGGCAGGGAGTATTCGGGGAGTGTTCTTGATGGTTTTATGGTAGTGTTGTTATTGTATTCAGGTATACTTTGTTGGCAGAGGTTTGGTTTATTAAGGTACGAAGTGTGCGTGAGTTTGGGTGATATTTGATGAATGTACGGGTTGCTGTTTTTAAGTCGTGCATGTCTTCGGTTTGGTGAGTTAATATGGTTATTCAGCAGGGAGTTGCTTGGAGTGTTAGTTGTTTGCATGTTTTAAG
>CANYBF012094254.1:0-11671 GCA_948192965.1 Dalechampia spathulata
CGATGGTGCTCAATCCCATATTTTTCCAGTAAGTCTGCAACTTGGGCCTGGAACTGTACTCCATTGTCAGATACCAGGTGGTGTGGTACCCCATATCAGTATATGAGATTCTTCTCTATAAACTTGGCAACCTGCCTTGCCTCCAGTTTACCATAGGATTCAGCTTCTACCCATTTAGAGAAGTAATCAACGGCTACCAGTATGTACCGATGTCCATTAGATGCGTTAGGATGAATCTCACCCATGATGTCAATTCCCCAAGCTGAGAATGGCCAAGGCATTGTCAAATTCTGTAATTCGACTGGCGGCAGATGACTCAAGTCTCCATGAATTTGGCATTCATGGCATCTCCGCACAAACTGTATGCAATCTGTTTCCATAGTGAGCCAGAAATATCCTTAGCGTAGGATCTTCATGTAAAGTGCAAATCTGTTCATGTGGGACCCACATACACCAGCATGTACCGTCTCCATAATAGACTCGATCTCTTTCCCCGATATGCATCGGTGCCAGGTGAAGTTGGCTGCTAGTCTGCGTAGTGCTAGCTTATCAGTTCTGTTGGCTTCTTCTGGATAAGTTCCAGTTTTCAGAAAATTCATGATATCTGCATACCATGGGAGTTTGTTTGATGGGTCTAGAGTCATAACCCGTTCCCCAAAATATCAAGGGATCCTTGACTGCTCAATAATCATGGGTTGAGCTTCACTCTATGGTTGCTCACAGACTGAAGCTAGTATGGCTAAAGCATCAACCATATGATTCTCTTCACGCGGCATGTGAATAAACTGGCAGGAGCTTAAATTACGGACCATGAGCTTCATGTATTCAGTGTAAGGTTTGAGCCTTTCTTCTTTAACTTCCCACTCGCCCGTGGATTGGTGAATGACCAGCATCGAATCACCAAATACCTATACATTTGGGGCGCCAACCATGAGTAATGCTTTCAGCCCAAAAAGACATACTTCATACTCAGCCATATTGTTAGTGACTGAGAAGCTCAGCCACTTTGAAAGCATTATTAACTCTCCTTCAGGAGTGATTAGCACAACTCCTACACCTGCACCCCTTTTATTGACTGCACCGTCAAAGTGTAACTGCCATTTCTGGACATCAACTACCCCCAAGTGCTCATCTGAAAAGTCCAGTTCAAAAGTCTCAGAATCATCCACCGGCCTGGATGCTATGAACTTGGCAATTGCTCTGCCCTTGATCACCTTGGTAGTGACATACTGCACATTGAACTCTGATAACAGGATCAGCCACCTGGAGAGTTTCCAGGTGACTCAATCCCACAAATAACTTATGACTCAATGCATCGGCTACCAAATTAGCCTTGCCTGGGTGATAATCAATGATGCAATCGTAGTCCTTAATCAATTCTAACCACCGTCGTTGCCTCAAATTCAATTCCCTCTATGTACCCAAATATTTTAGGCTCTTATGGTCCATGTACATATAACACAATTCCCCATATAAGTAGTGACGCCAAATCTTCAGTGCAAACACAATGGCCACCGACTCTAAATCATGTGTCGGGTAATTCTTTTCATGTGGTTTCAGCTGTCGTGAGGCGTATGCTATCACTTTCCTATCTTGCATCAATACACATCCTAAACCATTAAGTGAAGCATCGCTATAAACAGTAAAAGCTTTCCCCGGCGTAGGTAACGTCAACACCGAAGCTTGTGTTAAGCAGTTTTTTAGTCTGTCAAAGCTCTATTGACATTCCTCTGACCAATGAAAAGCAACATCTTTTCGGAGCAATGTCGTTAATGGTAAGGCAAGCATAGAGAACCCTTTCACAAACCGTCAGTAGTAACCAGCTAATCCCACAAAACTACGGATCTCACTGCTATTCCGTGGTATTGGCCAATTTAAAACCGCCTCTACCTTGCTCAGGTCAACTTGAATACCTTCAGCTAAAATAACATGCCCTAGAAATGCTACTTGTTCCAACCAAAAGGTACACTTAGAAAGTTTACCGTATAATTGCTTCTCTCGCAACCGCTGTAACACTAATCTCAGATGCTTGTCATGTTCCTCACCTGATTTTGAATACACGAGAATATCATCGATGAAGACCACTACAAACTGATTTAAATAGTCTGTAAACACGGTATTCATCAGGGCCATAAATGCTGCTGGTGCATTAATCAACCCAAACGGCATTACTAAGAATTCATAGTGCCCATAACATGTCCGGAATGCTGTTTTAGCTACACTGCCCTCCTTAACTCGAAGTTGATGATACCCGATCTCAAATCAATCTTTGAGAATACTGCGGCATCTTTCAACTGATCAAACAAGTCATCAATACGTGGCAATGGATATCTGTTCTTGATAGTGACCTTATTAAGCTACCGATAGTCAATACACATCCTCATCATCCCATCTTTCTTCTTAACAAATAATACTGGCGCACCCCAAGGAGAAATACTCAGTCGAATGAAACCTTTCTCTAGTAATTGTTGTAACTGCACCTTGAGCTCTCTCAATTCTAACTGTGCCATGTGATATGGAGTTATAGAAATGGGCTCCGTACCTGGTAGCACCTCTATCTCAAACTCGACCTCTCGTTCCGGTGGCAACTCAGGCAACTCTGCAAGAAACACATCCAGAAAATCACAAACCGTTGGAATGTCTGACAACTAAATCTCCTTCTGTCTGATATCTGTTACATGTGAAAGGATTACTTCACAACCCTGTGCTATCAATCACTGTGCTGTCACTGCCAAAATCAGTCTGGCTGTTACAGATGGCACACTTCCCCATATTACTTCCGTTCTCTGATCTGGATGCTGTAGGGTCACAGTCTTCCAATGACAATCCATCACTGCCCTATACTGTGCTAACCAATCCATCCCCAAAATGACATCAAAATCCCTAAACGGTATCTCAACTAAATCAGATGGGTAACACACACCGTGTATATCCAAAGGACACTGTCTCAACACCCTATCTACTATTACATTCTTACCTAATGGACTCGACACGACTATCTCATATCCTAACTCCTCACTACGCATCTCAAGTACTCGGGCAAATTCTGTATTAATATATGAATGCGAGGAACCCGGGTCAAATAACATTAACGCCTCATGATTAGAGATGAAGACATTACCGATCACGACATCAGAGGCATGCTGCTTGTCCTGTTGAACCAGGTTGTACACTCTGGTAGGCACGCCAACTGCTTGGTTCACAGATTCCTGACTCGTTCCTCGGCTCCCACTATCACAACCTCCTCTACCTCTTCCTCTGCCTCTCTCTGTGTTCTGAGGAACACCCGAACCAAATCTCACATTCGAGTTCTGTTGGTAAGAACCACCCTCCGATATAGTGTGTACCAGGATGTTGTCACGTGTAGGACACTCTCTGGCATAATGCCCAGCTTGGCCGCAATGATAACATAAATCGAATCCCATCCGACAAGCCCCGTGATGTGTCCGGCCACAAGTATGACATGCTAGCAATTTGGACCTTGTACTGCTGCTGCCACTTGAATAGGTGGGTCTCCCACTCTGTATCCGTCGAGGTGGTGGCGGTGGTCATGCCCCTACCGGTCGTGGAGAAAATTGACCTCTAAATCTTCCCCTCTTCAAGGATCCCGATGAAGAACTCGGCTCTTGGAACGGTCTCCTCATAGACTCTTGTCTCATCTGTCCCTCTTGTAGAATTCGTTCCTGATTTAATGCATTGGCCATCAGGGCTGAGAAGTCATCGTAGTTAAAACCATGAACCAATGCTCGAATACGAAGATCTAAACCCTGTTCGAACCTCTTGCAACGCTCTCATCCAAAAGTTAAAATGTTGGTGGCATAAAAGGCTAACCGTGTGAATTCCCGTTCATACTCTGCCACAGACATGTTCCCTTGCCTCAAATTCAAGAACTCATGCAGTTTCTGATCCGTATAGGCCATCAGCATATATTTATGTCTGAACTTCCTCTGAAAATCAACCCATGTAAGTACCAGAGGATCTGCCATACTCTGTGGAATGGTCTTCCACCATTCATATGCATCTTCTTGTAGCAGGGAGATGGTATACTCAAACTTGGCAGTCTCGGGACACTTCAATTGCCTCAAAACTCTCTGTATCTTTTCTAACCATGTCTCAGCCACATACGGATCAATCGTCCTAACAAAATCCGTAGCCCCATATGCCCTTAACTTCTTAAAATCTAACTTATACTCTTCCTTTGGTTCTGGCGGGGGTGGAGGTGGTGCTGGGGTTACAGGTAACATCTAACCCTGTGCCCTTATAAACTGTACAAACTGAGTGAAATGTGCTACCATAGGATCAGCTGCTGAGGCATCCACCCTATCATCTTGTGGTGCCCTCACACCCGGTCCAGGCTGTTCCTCCTGTCGTGGCTGCCTTCCACTCACATTCCCCATCTCCGATGAACTTTCCTAGGAATTAAGGTTACCCCCTTCCTCTTCACCCACGATGATGGCTCTGTCAGTCATAGCACTGAATCTGTACCACAAAACACAGAAACATAACCTAACAGTTAGCAGTCGTAAGGACTAGTAACTCCTCATGTGTAGCTTCCTAGACACAGGCAGTAGTCTTAACTCACAACAATGAAACTCAACGAGCTAAACCATAGCTCTGATACCACTTTAACATGTCACACCCAGCCCATACCAAAGAAGACATGTTCCCGTGACATAGACAGCAGCCCCCAGAAGAAGACCAGTGCCTACACCACAAGGGATGCATCATGAAGACATCGTATGGGGACACGTCTCTAAGCGTAATGGTGGTAGTGCGACGAAAGCAACGTGATGCGCAAACATACCCTTGATAAACTTAACATACACTCAAGCAACATACAATAACAGGCAATTCTGTATCTTATAAATATAAAACCTGTTATATAATACGTGAGTGCGTACAGAAGACCACCAAAAGCTATACAATAAGTACACAACTACTGCCACACTAGCTACACAACCAAAAAGGAGCCGGAGTATGCCTCAGAAGTCCCGTACCAAAATGAGATCCGTCTGTCTCAGCTGACGACCTCTAATCCTTCTCAATACGCTCTCCCGTGGGCTCTGAACCTACATTCATCAAATGACAAATGCTGAGATAAACTCAGTGGTGCTATAAACATAGATAAACAATTATACATCACAAGACAATCCATCATAAACATCATGACATAAACATTGCAACCTAGCATTGTATGCAATGCGAATGCAACTGCGCCTGGCAGTCTCCCTCATTCTCCCTTCACTTATTCACTCTTGTTTTCCTGTAATTGTGCACATTCCTTTTACACACACTGGATCCCGATAGGTATCGATACTCATCTCCCGTAGGAGGCCATATAACTGTGGAGTGATATGCACTCAATCCTACTCTAGGTCTCGAGACTCATCTCCCTTCTCGGGAGGTTACATTTCTAATGATTCCCGAAGGAATCCCAGTCATTATTGATCCAGTGTGCCCAGAGCTGAGCTCTGCCCTCATTTCTCATTTTCTTTTCACTCTTTCTCCATTCTTCATTCATTACCATGCATGTCAGCATGTTATGACAGATAATTCATCGTATATATATGAAAGTTTGGGCCATTCATCATATAATCAAGCAAAGGAAACATCAATCCAAGTGGTAGGACAAGAAGCGTCCACATAGCACACATCAATGAATAGGATACGAAGCAGAAATACAAGCCTAGACTTGGTTTAAGTTTTAAGGCAACAGAAATAAGCCAAAAGTGGCAAAAGACACAAAGCTAGCACAAACCTGACAATCGAGCTACTTCTAGTGCAAGCCTATAATCCAGTCTCTAATCGTCTCTAGCTTCTATTCCTCGTTCTCGTACGTTTGGAAGGCTTAGATATGCTAAGTGGCATATTTAGTAGGGTTTAGGGATGTTTTGGCTGAAGAAAAAGTGAAAAAAACTAAGGAAAAATGGTCTGTTCTAACCCTTAAAAAGTCAAATTAAAGTCACGTACGGCCATACGGATCTTAGTACGCCTGTACCGAACCAAAGCTTCTGATGCACACAACTCCTGCGAGCAACGGTACGCCCGTAACCCATTTGGTACACCCGTACGTACTCGATCTTACTGACAAACCCAATTTCCTGCGAGTTCACGTCCAGCCGTACCACTCTTTGGTACGCTTGTACGCCCTCCAGGACATAAAATACCAGTAGTCCCCTGTCTCGTACGACCGTACGACCCTTCCGTACGCCCATACCACTTCCTAAAATCCAACATATGCCTTTTGGCAAGCCTAAACTCCTCCGTAACTGTCACAACTCCCTCGCTAACCCTAACCACACTTCCAAAGCATACCAAATCACATATACTCACCATCCCTCATCCAACCAAGAAGACACGCTTCTCAATAAGGCAACGACACACAAGTCAAGTAAATACGTAAAGCACAATGCATATACATACAATCACAAAACCATCAATGCACCTTCATTCACATATCAAAACTCATTCAATATTACCATTCATCGACAAAGACATACACATTCATGCATAACTCCTGGGGTATCTAATGTGGGTGTAACACATCACAAGTAGATCAAGCCAAAAATTGGAGATTTAAGCAAAAATCTAAAGAAAATGGAAGAAAATCAAAAATTTGCCTTTGGGCAGCAAGTTTTTCTTGTAGATCTTCACTCCAATCATGCTTAAGGAGCCTAACTAGAGCTAATTAGTCTCTAAATCCTAAGGATTTAATTAATTAAGTGTTTAATTAATTTTGGAGGAATTTTGACTGCTTTTAGAGCAAATTTCAGACCCCTATCAGATGACCTCAAGCTCTATATTTATATAGCCAAATTAGGGTTTGGCAAAAATGTAATTTTCTGTCCAAAAATTAAAAATTTAAAGGCTATGTGCGCAGCATGTAATGCTACATGCTGCACATATAGCATTTTGACCTGTGATGTGGGGCCCACTAGGGTTGCATCGGGACATGCGCCCCATGCCCCATAAGCATCATTTTGTGTGCCAAGACATTATGTAACATGGCTCACATCCAGTTTGGTCCCGAGAAGGCTCCTGACTAAATGTCTTTTATGCTATATGCTACGCATATAGCGTTTTGCCCCTATGTGTGCCTCCTTGTATGAGCAAAATGGGATGCGTGCCATATGTCAAATAAGCGTCATTTGATATGTTAAGACATTTTGCAATGAAAAATTTTCTGGATTTGGTCCGGAAGGTGGGCCCCACCAAACATCTTTTTTCTCAAATAATGCACGCATGGCACTATGCACCCTATGTGTATTTTACCTCGTATGGGTGAAATGTAACGCATGTCACATGTCAAATATGCGTAGTGTCGCATCCAACCCATACCTGGAGTAACATGCTCCCGTAGCATACACAACGACCTCCCGTAAGGAGAACCACTATATATACTACAAGGGATACATATACATGCACTATAGACGTCGTATCGGGACCACACGTATAATGGTGGTGCAAGGGTCATAGCGTACTAATGTAAAATTTGGATGTCTCAACATACATTCAATTGAATGAATATGCCATATATATAGACACAGAATCGTCCTTATACAAGGGTTCTGGATAATTACAATGTCCCTAACAAAATTACCACCAAAATACAAAGATTTACAGCCTTTATGATTTGTACAAGCCACAACAACAAGCTAAACAAAAATGGAGTATGTACGGCTGTCCCAAGACCATCACGAGAATAGGATTGCTGCCAAAACCAACTCTCTCTCTGATGACATGAGCAATCACTTCTCAGGATCCTCAACCGTAGGCTCAGAACCTTCATCCATCAATTGATAAACACTGAGTCAAAGACTCAGTGGTGCTAGTGTCACATAGTCACAACACATAAATAACATACAGTCAAGTCACATGTTAATCAGGCACATTCACACATAGATGCAATGGCATGTCAGGTATCCTCTCCTTTTATTTCCCTCATTCCTTTCCATACTCTCACACTCCTTTGTCTTTCCATCATTATGCACAATGTTCTACCATGCTGGGTCCCTGTATGTACCGATACGCAACTCCCAAAGGAGGGCATTTACTATCCGGGTCTTTGAACCCCTTTATCTTTTAAACTATATGTCTCGAGACTCAACTCCCGTAGAATGGCACTGTAACATATACAATTCCATTATGGAACCCTGTAATATATAACCCAGCATGCCTTTTTCCTAACCTCTCTTACTCTCTTTCTTTTATCCAGGCTTCCTCGTCTCATGAAGATGCATCAATGCCAAGTTATCACGTAACATAAGAAACAAGGGATGCCTATCTAAGCAATCATCAAGCTCATATTATAAACACATAGCAACATATGGGGATTGATCCTTAAGCACCAGTTTCTTAGCCATACTTGGCCTAGATGCAAGAGAAAAAACAAATAAGGCAACTACCACGAACTAGCACAAACCTGGGATAAGCTACTTCTAGCCCGTAATCCGCAGACCAAACACTAAACTCGTTTCTACAAGCTCTCACACCGTAAAAATAACAAAGAAATGAAAGGCTACTATTATGTTAAGGGTAGAAGGGTTTAGAAAGTGAAGAACAAAAGAAGGTCAAAGGAAAGTCAAAACTTATCCTATTTTAAAAAGGCACATTTAAGTCTAATACGGTTGTACCAAATTCCGTATGCTCGTTTTGATGCCCTATTTTCCTGCGAGCAGTGGTATGCCCACACCCCCATTTGGTACACCCGTACCACCCAAATCTTCCTAAAAAACCAATTTTCTTGCGAGTAATGGTACGGCCGTACAGTCTATTGGTACACCCGTACCATCTCCAGGAACTCCAAACCCCTCATCCTTCGCACTCGGTACGCCTGTAAAGATTTTTGTACGTCTGTACCACTACCTAGAAACCAAGATATATGCCATTTGAATCCTTAGCCTCAAGGTACCTATGCCAAAACCAATACCCAACCTAAAACATGACTAAAACATCCTAAAGACATCAAAATAGCTGTCCCTCATCTAACTGAGAAGACACGCTTCCCAATAAGGTGACAGCATCATAATACACAATCACAATCAATATACACAAACACATCCAAACATACATATATCAAGCATCATTCATACCATAAGCAATACAACATTATATAGCAAAACACATACGTATACAGACCCCTATACGTCTACCAGACACGTCACTCACGTGGGTGTGACACGTAGCACATAGTGCTATATGCTATGCATATAGCATTTTCATCCTATACGCACAAGCTCGTACGAGCGAAATGTAATATAAGCTATATTTCAAACAAGAGTCATTTGACATTTTAAGACATTGTGTAGTGAAAATTACTCCAAATTTGATCCCGAGAAGGCTCCCGACCAAACATCTTTTTTCGTCAAATAGTATGTATTATGCTATGCACCCTATTCATGCATTTCACCTCGTATGGGTGAAATGTAACGCGTTTCTCATGTCAAATAAGCATCATTTGACATTCTAAGACGTTGTGCTATGCAAAGCATGTTAGATTTGATCCCGAAAGTGGGCCCCACCAAACTTCTTATTTTGCTATATACATAACACATAGTGCTATATGTTATGCATATAACATTTTCGTGCTATGTGCTCTGCCTTGTACGGGCAAAATGTAACATGCTCCATATGTCAACAAAGATGCACTCGACATTCTAAGGCATTGGGTAGCTTCAGCTCTCACCAGGTGGGCCCCAGGTGGTAGGCCTTACTAATGTCCCTTTTTGGGCATATAGTGCTACATTCCTAAAGCGTAGCATTTTGCATGCTATGTGTTCTGCATGTCAAATAAGCGTTATTTGACATTGTAAGACGTTATCTGCATATCCAGAACACTCAGAGGAAGCTGACAAGAGTGATGGGCCTGCTAAACATCATGGTAAGCCCCAACAACTACAATGTGCTCTATACACCTAGAGCTCTTAGAGAAAGCCAAACAGGCATATATGCACTATCGAGGTCGCCTTCGGGGTCTAATACCGAGTCGAATCGATAAAAACCCAAGATTGCATAAGGGTGAAAAGTCAGGGTCAACATATATATATATATATTATATCAACCACTACCATAAGAGGAATATTAATATTTAAAAACATTAACTATAGCAAATGAAAAATCTTCAATAAATGAAAGGATATAATATAAAATAGCATAAAACATAACTCTATCATATATAAGGTATAGAGGAAAAATGAAACATAAACAATATAGGAATATCAAAGTTCATAATTCAATAAGCAATTAATTGATAATATTTATTAAAGAATATTAAAGGTCTATAAAAAATAAACGGATGAAAAATCAAAAGATAGATGTAGAGGACTAATGCACTAAAAACTAAAGCTAACAGCCAAAATCATGCAATTGCTAAAATGTGTTATATAAGTAACAAATGCTTCTAAAATATGTCATGTAAGCAAGCTAACTTCCACCTTTATAAATATATATTGATTGATTAAAAAACATAAAAGGTCTATAGAATATAAATGGATGAAAATTATTAAAAAACATGAAAGGTCTATAGATAATAAATAGATGAAAAATTAAAAGATCAACTATTGTACTAAAAATGAAAGCTAAAAGCCAAAATCATACAATTTCTAAAATATGTCATATAAGTAACAAATATTTTTAAAACATGTCATGTAAGCATGCCAACATTTAACTTTATATATATATATTAATGTATTGATATTGAAAATTGCTAATTATCATATATCAAAAGTTTGGTAGATGAAAATATATGCACATAAATGACATAAAAATACATAATTATATTAATAAAGAAAAATAAAAAATAAAAAACTCCAAGTTCACTTGATAAATATATCGGAAGTGGAAAAATATGCCAAGTAAGCATGAAAAAGCTTCCCAAGATTTAGTTATATATATATATATATATTATAGTGTATATATCAAGCTTTTCAAAAATATCTTGGAAAGTAAATCAATTATTTTAATTAAAATAATAATATTATATTTGTATTATAATTATTAATATTTTTTAAATTTCTAATTTTTAGTTATTATTAAGAGAATTAATATAAATGTGAATAGTTGGACTAACATTATTTTATATATCATATTAAATACAATTAAAAATAAGAAAATGAAGTGTTAATATAATTATGATTGAACTATAATTAATACTAATAGACATATTTAAAAACTATTAAATTACTTATCAAAATGATTAACAAAATTAAAATTACTCATAATAACATGAATAAAGATTCAAAGAAAAATAATTTGTAAATAATGTTATTAGATATATTCTTCTAAGATTTATAAGTAAAAAATTGATTATTTTTATGTGCATGTAAAATAAAAGAATTTCAATATTTATTAATTAATGTTGATCTAGATCTCTTCTTTTTTCACTTTCTCATTCCAACAATTTCCATATAATCAAATTATATTATGTGACCAATCATATATATACCAAAAGTACAATATTGTTGCAAAAAAGAAGAATAATAATAAATGAATTAAAATATAACATGTTGTCACATCCTCATTTTTAGCACATAAATAATTCTTAATTCAGGAAATTTAAATTATCCCCTGTATGATATAAATAGGGTGATGATGTGGAATAAAAGTTAAATGATATCGGGAATTAGGAAATGATGAGAAGATGATTTTAGAATAAGATCATTGAACGTGTAAA
>CANYBF012094863.1:0-21721 GCA_948192965.1 Dalechampia spathulata
ATCAAATGGAATCTCAAGCAAGAATCATGAAACTCAACAGATAACAAGCTCATAGCATCAAAGAATAGGCAAATACGGGAATTCAATCCCCAATCATCAAGTACTAAGCCATACTTGGCTTAAAAGCAATCAAAGAAGCAAAGAACAACGAATACTCAACAATACTAACTAGTACGAACCTGATAGAAGTAAAGCTGCTAAGGTCTGATCACGTCTCTAAGCTTCTAACCTTGTAAGACCAACTCCGCTACGCTTAATAAACTGAAAGGAGACGAACTCTAGGGTTTAGGGACATAGGGAAAGGGTTTAGAAGAAAGAAATGGAAGGACAGTCAAAGAAAAGTCTAAGTTTATCCTTTTAAAAATGGTATTTTAAGTCGCGTAAGGCCGTACCCCATACCTGTACGCCCGTACCAACCAAAAAACCTTGATGGACTGATTTTCCTGCGAGTTATCGTACGCCCGTACCACATTTGGTACGCCCGTACAACCCCAAAGTTACTGACAAACCTAAATTCCTGCGAGTTGATGTACAGTCGTACAACCCTCTGGTACGCCCGTACGACCTCCAGGACCTCAATTCCCCTGTTCCCTCGAGCTTGGTACGCCCGTACGTCTATCCGTACGCCCGTACCACATGCCTAAACTCAGAACATGCCTCAATTGAAACCCTTAACTCTCCTAAAACCTGTAAAATACACTTCAAAACCAATCTTAACACATCAACATCACTGTCCCTCATCCAACCGAGAAGTCACACTTCCTAATAAGGCAACAGTGTCACATAATGCAATCACAAATACAAGCATACATACATGCATACACGTATCCACATCATCAAAGTAGAACCAAACTCTTACGCATGCAGACCCCTACCTGTATACTAGTGTACAAACTACTAGGGTTGTAACTACGGGTGTAACAATACTAAGTTGTAAGCTTTGTACATTTATTAACACCTTTTATTATTAGAAGAATATAAATTACTAACACCTCGATTATTAATATGTTATTTTGGATTAATCTATCTAGGATAAAAGTTGTTTGAAAAAGGATGACTAATGCATTTAGGAAAGGTTTGAAAAGGAATGATCTTATAAGAAAAATTGTAAAGATTTATAAGTATTAAAAGATAGAAAATGTAACTAGTACCTTTGGAATCAGGGTGATGTGTGTCTTAAGATATGGCTATTAAGAAGCAAAGGACAGTTTCTAAATGTTTCTAATTAGGTAGTAAAGAGGAGCTATATGTAGTAAAGAGTTAGTACAAAAAAGATGAAGAGCCACCACCTCCATCCTTCTCCATTGAAGATTAAAAGGAACCAAAGCTTGAGGAATTTACATCCTATCTTTAGAAAAATTCGAGGAAACCTTAAAGCAAGAATTAGAGAGTAAGTTTGTGTTTTTTAATTCTTCTTTTCTTGTTGGTACTTTATAGCCATGTATGGCTAAATATTTCTTAGGGATTGATGCTTTTAAACCATATTTAGTAGAATTTTATCGTATTTAAGTTTATTATGCTATGGATGTTTGAACTTATTATGATTTCAATTGAGAAATTGAAATCCTTTTGGTTATGTTTCCAATGAGAGTTAGTGCATAATTGCTTTAAGCATTCAAGTTTTATATGTATATACAAGAAATTTACATTATGACACTTGAGGCAAATAAGGGAGGGGAGTGGTCACCAATGCTAGAGAAAGCATGGACAAGGAGTGGCTCCTCGCAGCCTTCTAAATAGAGAGGCACATAAATGAACTGATCTCGCACTAAAGAAGATGGATCCTAAGATTGTGTAGGGATAAGGCTACACAGTCAAGTGATTTTAAGATTGTATACGCGTGAGACTGTATAATTGAGAATAGCTCGAGTGGTTTTAAGATTATGCAGGTAAGAGATTTGATAAGTATTATCCATACCAAAAAGGTGTACGTACCTTTTTAATGCTTATTCCATGGAAACTCCATAATTAAATATGCTTGACTTGGAGAAATTATAGGATGGGTGACCTCTTGGAAAGTTTTTCAGTAAGTATGTGAGTAAGGATAATGTATGCAAGAAAGGTCTTATGTTAGGTTGTGGAAGCAATCATTAAATCTAGTCACTATATATATGTTTGCTTAAGTCTCTTAGGATTACTTAATAGTTCCTAAATTCTTATTACTTTTAAAATATTGAATATTAATTTATAGTAGGTAAACCAAATCCTAATGGGAATGACAATCTTACTACAATAACATGTGCACTTATGATCAATTTTGGAGTAATTAGAAAATAATGATCAATCTTTTAGCGTTGTTGTTAGGGCATTTATTGTTTAACATCATAGCTAGAAAGTAAAATTTGATTATAGCATTTTTTTTATGTTAATTTGTGTTATTAAGTGCTTCTTTAAGTGCATGACCAAGAGGAAGACCAAGAATTCTTAGTCACCACTTCATGAGGTTTACATTGATCGTATGCAATTCAAAAGAGAAAATCAAAAGGCTAACCAAGGCCACTCTTTTAAAGCTATTATAGTTACCATGGTAAATGAATAAAGAACTCTTATGGATGTTTTTGGATCAAGGTTTAATGCTAATAAAAAATGCATAATGAGACCTCTAGTAGCGTTAATAATTTCAAGATCAAGCCAACCTTATTATAAATGTTTCAATCATCGATGCAATTCTTTAGCTTGGCTAATGAAGATCCCAATGCCTATATTGCCAACTTCTTGGAGATATGTGACACATTCTAGTATAATGGAGTGACAAAGGATGTTATTAGATTGAGATTATTCCCTTTTATGTTGAGGGACAAGGAAAATATTTGGTTGAACTCAATGTATTTGTCACTTAAGCCTCTAATATGTAAAAATAAGGAATTTATGTGATAAATTCAATAAATCACTCTTTATAAGAGTATTCTATGTTATATCCATATATCCATAATTAACCTTATGGATGCCTTATGCTACAAGTAAGAACCTATATCTAAATCTTCAACTTGATCAAGAGTTGCTGGTGATGAGCATAAAAGAGGTTGAAGTTTTTGTAAAAACTTAATGGACCTTGTTATTGTAAGCTATATACTTAATTTTATACAAATGTGTTCTATTTAAGTGTGAAGATTGGCTTAAAAGGTGTAATTGACATCGAAAGATTGAAATAATCTTATTGGGTTTAAATGGTATTTCTGTTATGCTAACTAAAATTAGTGTTTAAACATTATTTTGATGACTAATAATTATCTTCATCTTCATTGTGTTTACATAAATCATAAAGCAGATAAGAATGTAATATAACATTGTTCAATTTATTACTGTTCATATTAATTCTTTAAGTACATTTTTAGAATTGTTAAATAAAAACAAGAATATTTTTAATAACACTTGGAAGAATTAGCTCTAAGACAAAACAAGTTTGAAAGTTATTAAAACAAAGCCCTTTAGATCTTGTTACTAGTTACTTCAACAAATAAGAGAAACTAAAAAAATCTAGGAATATCAAGAAATATTCTAAAAATTATATGTAAATCATAATGATATTTTGAGTAACTCTTAATTTTCATTTTTGTAAAAGCAAACTTTTTTAATAGTATCAAAATCTTTAGGCTACTTAGGATTTATGATAAATTTTAAATTTATTTGATAAAATGAGGGTTAAGGTTTAAATTGTCAAAAGGTAAACTTCAGATATTATATAAGTAATAAGGAAATAACTTATACATTTTTAATAAATAAGTAAATAAAAAGTATGGAAGTTGTGTGAGAATTTATTTTAAAAATTATATTAGTAAAATCTTTGAGCCTATTTATTTAAAATTGTAACTAACAAGCTATTTTGAAATAGAAAATTTGAAAGTTATAATGTAATATCAATATATTTAGATTACAATATGTTCATTTTAAAATTTAATATGAATAAGTTTAGGGGTTTTTTATATATATATTCCATTTTAAAATGTTATTGTTATCAATATCCTATATAAATTAAGATGTCACTTTTAAAATATTTTAATTAAATAAATAGTAGTTTGACTTTTCATTTAAATTTATATCATTAAACATTATATAATTACTAATTTATTCTTTTATATTTTAAAAATTATTTTTTTCTTTTTTTATTTTATGTTCTTCTTCTTTCTTGCTCTCTTTTTTTTTCTTTCTTTTTTCTTTTATTCATTCATTTTTTTTATCTTTTAAAGATAATGTTGATACTATTATTTCTTCTCTTCTCTCTTTCTTTCATTCATTTGATTTTTTTACCTATTCAAGGTATTGCTAGTATTATTGTCTTTTTTTTCTTCCTAGATGCTGCTAGTATTGTTATTACCTATATGTTGATTTTATTTTTTCATAGTAAATATATGTAAATAATTATTTATTTACTAGTATATATAGACATATTTATTTACTAGTATATATGGATATATAAATATACACCATATAATATTTTATATAACAAAAATATATTGATATATAATACAAACATATTTATTACTATATATCATAATATATATTAATAAATAACATATTTATACAAATTTGCCTCCTTCATTTTTTTTCTTTCAAGTTTTCTTTGTTTGATCAAAATTAAAAATTTTCAAAATAAAACTTAAAAATGATAAAAATTAATTTTAGGTTATTTAAAATTGACTTCTTAATTGCCGCTAATTAAAATTTTTAAAATTATATTAAATTATTTAAAATAGTAGTAATTTTTAATTATTATTTAAAAATAACACAAGTGAAACTATTTTTAGTCAAGAGAGTTTATGAAAAAAAAAAAAAAAGAAAAGAAAACGACAACCAGTACCGCATCCTAATCATAAATTTGTTGTATTTAGTTTCCAGGTCTCAGTGATGCGACTGCTGTCCCTGTCCATATTCAACGAAACTTGGAGCTTGTTTTCTACGTACCACTTCCATCCACTTGAAAACAACCGGCTCTCCTCTAAACCATTGCCTGCTATATCTTTCCCCAATTCTATCATCATCATCGTCATCTGTAAATATACCCAATTCCATACACTACCCGACATCTAACACACCAAGAAAATCTAATAGCACTTTTCCAGTTCACTAATAATTGACCATCTCACAAAAGCATCATGAGTTCAGCAAGCAGAGCTTGGATGGTAGCAGCAAGTATAGGAGTAGTCGAAGCTTTAAAAGATCAAGGCTTGTGTAGATGGAACCATGCCTTTAGATCTCTTAATCATCATGCCAAAGCCCATTTCAGATCGTTTTCTAAGCACCCAAAAATGCTATCCTCTTCTGCTTCTGCTGCTGCTACGTCTAACATGCTTAAAGATGAGAAATTGAAAAAATCTGAAGAATCTCTTAGAACTGTCATGTATTTGAGTTGTTGGGGTCCTAATTGAGAACCTTTCGTAATTTCTTGTATTAGAGATGTATACATATCATATGATTCTTTTTGTTTTCTGCCCATGTTTCTTTGAGCAAGATGCAGTCTCTTCAGTTTTGAAATTTAAAACCTATTTGTTTGCGGAATTGCTGTTCTCCTACTTCTTCTTTGCATTGAACCTCCAGTTGAGATTCTATGACGCATTTAATCGAACATGTGTAGTGCATGCATCTTCTTAAATTTTAACAGTTGTAACTAGAAAGGGGAAAAAATCATCATTTCAACTTGCAAGGAACATTAAAACGAAAATTATTAAGAACGTTGAAGGTTTGTTTCTGATTTTATATTTATATCCAATTTAACATTGTCTGACCCGGGGATAAAAGTTATGAATCATCTGGTTCCCAAAATATTTCTTTAATTTAATGTAAAAATAAATAATATTTTAAAAAATAATGTGAATTTTTTATTTTTTTAAAAAAATTTAACATTAAAATTATGTGATAGTAAGATTTCAATGAGTATTATTCTGGTCTACAAAGGTGTTTAGGTTTGATTTAAGGTTGATTTAAGGTAGATCAGTAGCTATTAGAAACATTTATTAAAATTCAACTTCTTAAAAATTTACATATTTACTCTTTTTATTAATATATCAATTATATTATTTATATATTTATTTTTAAAAAATATTTACTTTTTAATTATTTTAAAAAAAATTATATTAAAATTTATTTTTATCAAATTGCATAAATATCAAACTTTGGAATAAAAATAATACATAATACCAAAAATTAATTTCTCATGGTATAAGAGCGGTTACCACAAACCCTTAACCACTCTAACTACTTTCATGGCATCATCAAGGCAAGAAGAAACTCCAATTTTGCTATCGTGCCAAGTAATACTCCAATCTCCCTCAACAACACCAATAAAAGTATACAGCAGTTTAATATTGATATTATATTATAGAGATTTTAGAAGCAGAGGTAAAAGTTTGTGCTTATAAGTATTAGTTATATTGAAGATTACATTATGATATAAATAATTGGTGTATTACGATGATTATATTATATGAATATATTATAGAAATAATTTACAGTAATGAGATAGTGAATATTAATATATAATAATTAATTAAGTATACATGTTAAAAGATTGTATTACCCTAAGGCATTTCGAAATGTGTTATTGATTTAAGGAAAACAAGAAACGAGTAACATGGCAATAAATTTACTTAGTTTAATCAGAATGAATTATGTTTAAGTATTTCTGTGAGCAAATAATTATGATTATAAATAGGAGATGTACAGAAATAGTATGCTAATTATTTATATGTCAAAGTGATAAAAATGATGATTAAGGTTTATAAAATATTATTAAGTAATTAAAATAAAGATTAAGACAGTAAATGAATATATGTAATGTGAGATTAATATTTGAATATGTTTCCGCAAACTGAAACATAATACGAGAGTTTTTTTTTTTTAAAAAAACTTCATATCCCTTGTAGGGTAATTAATGGTTTCCATTTGATTGGTAATCATTAATTACTTTATAGGAGCATGTCACGTCATGGTAAGGCGTGACAGAATTAATTTAATAAATTGAGTATCCCGATCATTCTTCTCAAGCCATAACAAGTCCCAAACACCCCCAATCATACCAGAAATCCAATTTAACATTTTAAAACACTTTATTAATAATATAAACATGGTTTGTTAATATCAAAACTAAGATCAAGAATCCTAAGGTCTAATAATCTCCCCTTTTTAATGTTGACAAACCCCAAATGGCTTTTTAATCAAAATTAGCTCCCCTAACAAATTACAACCTTACAATTCATACTCTCCCTCAACCATGAATTATCCACAATGAAAGAAAAGTAATTAATGAGCTTAGTTTTGTTTAAACATAGCCAACAACACCAACAAATACACATTTTCATAAAAGTCATTTCACCATACTTATCCCCCTTTGGCTAAATAAAAATAAATAAATCAAACTCAATCATTGAAGTATGTGAAATATATGATACCAATTTAAAATTCAAATATATGTCTTCATACACACCAATTCACACATCAATGTGTGCTTTTAAAATAACAATGTTTAAAATCATATTTCAAAACAAAAATAAAGTTTAAGACATAGTCAATACCAACCGTATCAGAACAATCAACATATATGATGTCAACACACATGATAATCTAAAAAACACAACGTGTCACACCCGTAGTTGAGACCCTAGTAGTTTGTACACTAGGAGACGGGTAGAGGTATGTATGCGTATGATGCTTTGCTATACTTGATGACGTATATATGTGTATATGTGTATGTATGTATGCTTGTATTTGTGATTGTATTCTATGACACTGTTGCCTTATTGGGAAGCGTGTCTTCTCGGTTGGATGAGGAACAGTGCGTTTGATGTGTTTAGGATTGGTTTCGAAGTGTTTTATTAGGTTTCAGACGAGTTTAGGCTTTAAACGTGACCCATTTTGATGTTGGGGTGGCGGTACGGGCGTACGGGATATCCGTACGGACGTACCAGGCTCAATGGCATAGGGGAATTGAGGTCCTGGAGGTCGTACGGGCGTACCGAGAGGTGGTACGGCCGGACGGCAGCTCGCAGGAAATCAGGTTTATCAGTAAAGCTCGCAGGAATTTGGGCGTACGGGCGTACCATATGGGCGTACGGCCGTACCGTAGCTCGCAGGAAAATTAGTTTGTCAGGCTTTTAAAGTTGGTAAGGGCATACGAGTATTTGGTACGGGCGTACGCGACTTTTGAGGCTGTTTTTAACAGCTTAAGCCTAGCTTATTCCGTAAGTTTCTTCATTATTTCTTTCCTAAAATTCATCCTACACATTTCCAAACATTAGAATTCACTTGAATTGGATAGTTGGAAGCCGTAAGAGATTGGATTAACGCGAGTAGAAGTATAGAGACTTGGTCTAGTGCTAGTAGCTTTGCTTCTAACAGGTTAGTACTAGTTAGTGCTTGTTGGTAATTGTTGATATTATGGCATAGGGGTTGTTTTTAGCTTCTATGATTGCTTCTAAGCTAAGTTTGGCTTAGTATTTGATGATTGGGGATTGAATTCCCGTATGTGGTTGTGATTTGACGCTTTGAGCTTATGAATTGATTGGTTGCATGATTATTGCTTGAATCCCTATTGATTTCTCTCGTGTATTAGCATATTCATGACATTGGGAACGTGAATGCTTGAATAGAGCGAGAGAAAATGAGAAAGGGCATACTGGATCATATATATATATGTTTTATGGAATCGTATATGATGAGTTCCTCCTACGGGAGTTGAGGTTCGAACCCTAGGCATAACACAAAAGAGGCCTACGGGCCAGGATTACAGTTGTCCTCCTTTGGGAGTTGAGTACCGGTACCTAGGGATCCAGTATGGAGGTATATTGTGCACAATATGGGAAATATGGGAAATATGGGAAAAGAAAAGAGAAAAGAGGAAAGTAGAGGAAGCAGGGAACATAACATTGCATTATAGTGTTTGTGATTGACATTGCTATTCTATGCTATTCTATTATGCTTGTACATGTTAGCTAGTACCACTGAGTCTTCGACTCAGCATTTGTCAATTGATAAACGCAGGTACCGAGCCTCCAGCAGAAGGCCCTGAGCAGTGATCGTCAGAGTCAGCGGAGTGTGGATTCAGCTGCAATCCCATCTCGATGTGGTCTGGAGCAACAGAACGTTTTGTCTTTTGTATTGTATTGTATTGTTATAGTATAGAGAGGCAGTATTGTATTTGTAGTATGAGGCGGGTTGTACGAGTATTGTAATCAGAACCGCTGTATATTAATAAATATACTTTTCTTATTACAGTTGTACATTTATTGGAATGTGCATGATTATCCAGGGTAGTGTTGGTTCTGTTTACTGTGTTGACTGCCATACTACAGAGCTGTCCCCATATGACATCTTCTTATACGTGTACAGGTATCCCTTATAGTGTATACAGCGGGTTTCCGTATGAAAGGTCGTTGTGTATACTACGGGAGCATGTCCCTCTAGGTATGAGCATGTCCCTCCACAACGTAATAACATAAATCTCTAAAACTCCCCCTAAGAAGTTGCATAGTCTTATTTTTTCATTCTTCAATTAACCAATGAAAAAAAGGCTTCATTTTATCTTGTTGCTTGAATATCTACCCAATCTCTTCTTATAAACTTCAAGCAAATCTATAAAACAACTTTATTTAACTTTTGATACTCAAATGTATTTGGCTCTATGGGGTTAGCTTTATATGAGTCATTTGGAATATATCCCAAATGACATAACCTTATAAAACATTTATAATTAGAATGACCAAACTTGCTACAATAATGACAATGACCATGGAAGGTTTTACACTTCCAATACCTTGGTTTATATGAGTGGACTCTTATTTATCTAATACTCATGTCATTTTTCACTTTAGCATTAGAATGTAAGTTTCCTTTTTTAGGTTTCACATTACAATTGCAATTCTTATGAAATTGACTTCTAATTGAGGTCTTAAAGCTCTTAGCATTGGAGTTTCCAACTCCTTTACTTTTATCTCTCTTAGCAACCTCCTTTATAGGAGTAGCTTTGAGAAATTTAAGGCCTTTTAATGAAGAGAGGGTGTTTTGGTCATAGCTAATACCTTTCCTATCAAATTTGAGCTTTTGACATTTAAGAATACTATCAATTTTATTGTCACCCATTTCAAATTTTGAAAGATTTTCTTTTAAAAGCTCATTTTCTCTTTTCAAATTCTCATTTTTCAAACACAAATCTTCATTTCCTTTTTCAAGGACTCATTTAACATTGAAATATTTGAAACATTTTCAAATGAGTTTTTAAAATCCTTTTTAAAAGAGGTTAAAGCATTCACTTGCATTTTCAAGTAACCAATATTATTTATCAAAGTTAAGTTTTTAGATTTTAAAACTTTATTTTTCCTAACCAATTGATCATATTTGATAAGAAGTACCTCTAAGCTACTCACCTCATTATCAAACTCATAATTAAGGGATTGGTTAGAAGAGTTTACCTCATTAAGAGCTTCTTCATCCTCCACTACCATGAAGCAAAAGCTAGCAACATGCTCTCCAATTAAGCTTTCATCATCCGATTTGCTCTCATCATCCCAAGTAGCTTTGAATATTTTTTTCTTAGATGACTTTGTTGTTCTCTTCAATCTAGGACATTCACTTTTTATACGCCCTCTCTTATTGCATTTGTAGCGAATCACTTGACTTTTCCAATATTGATCTTCTTTTACTTTAAATGATTTATTGGAATTTCTCTTAAGCTTCTCCTTCTTCAAAATAAGATCTCTTACTCTTTTGATAAGAAGAGCAATTTCACCTTCAACATCTTCTTCACTTGTAGATTCTTCTTTCTCACTTGCTTCCTTAATGGCTTTGAGAGTAATGTTTCTTCTTTTTTTTTCTTTTATCCTCTTTAATGCCTTGCCTCAAGGTGATCTCATGAGTAATGAGCTTTCCTAAAAGCATATCGATTGAAAGAGCAGATAAATCATTGGCCTCCTCAATGGAAGTAAACCTTGCTTCCCAATCCTTCTTTGGAAGAATTCTATGAATCTTGTTGTTGATGTCCTCCCTAGCATAGATTTTTTCAAGCTTCATTAAAGCATTGGTAATTGATCAAACACTAAATTACATGTTTTTCATAGTTAAAAAGGTCTATTTTATGTATGGAATTTGACCAGAACAGTTGACTTGGTCTTATTTTTGTATTTTATAGGTAAAATAGTGAAAAAGTAAAAAGATAGTCAAAATGCCATTTTTACCTTGATTTTTATCAGAAGGCAAGAATCAAGTGGTTATGACCATGGCTTGTAGGCATAAGAAGAACAAAAGTCTCTGGCATCTGACAACCGAAGCTATTAAGTTTGAATTTTGTAATTTAGATAGAGATCAAATTAGAAAGGATGAAGAAAAGGTAGGATTATTATCTTAATTATTGTTTATTTATTTTAATTAGTTTTTCCATTTCTATAAGTAGGAGGTTTTGTTCCTATTATAGAACATTCATCTTTTTATTCATCTCTTATGAATCATTTTTAATTTTATTAATAAAGTTCTTTCTTTATTTTATTTTTGTGTTGTTGCCAATGATACTTGGCTAAGCAATTTTTATTCCTAATTAGAAGCAATATAAATAATTCATTAAAAATCATGTAAGATCAAAACAGATTTAATTTCAATGGTATTTTGCTATTCACTTTAATTCGTTAAATCATAGAACCATTGTAGTTATTAGAAGTGTGAAAATAAGGCTTGTTGCATAAGTCCAATTTCTACATAATGCTATATGAGTTGTTTGATCTAAAATTATCACTCAACTTGCTAAAGTAGCAATCAAATTGTTAAGCAAACTAAAAGGTGTTTAAATTTCTTTGTGAGTTTTAGCGATCTAGTTTGAACATGAAGGAGCTGGTTCTTAAATGTTAACTTGAGTCGAGTTCTTCTAATTCTTTATACGGTCTCTAAAAGATTAAGTGTAAATATATTTCCATCGTGTCTATCTGGGGGCTAAAGGCGATTGTAGAGCTATTTCCTAGTTGTCTTAATATTATGGAAGAATTGATCTGTGTGAAGCCTTTCTTCAGTGTTCTATAACTTACTTAGCAAATTTACCATTAGACTATATTTGAGTCAATGATCATGTTTTTACAATGAATGTTTTTGTAAGCTTTCGATTAGAAAGTTTCTTATATTGATTTTCTCCAAATTATTTTGTTATTTCTTTTATTTTTATTTCTCTCTGATATCAAAATATTTTAATTTATTTCTTTCCAAAGAATCAAAAGATCTTTCTATCCTTGTGAGATCGACCATTCTTCCACTACTGTAAAAATCATTATATTTCTACGTTAGGGAAGTAGGAATTAATTTGACGAATTCAAGACCCGATCAAATTTTGGTACCGTTGTCAGGGATGGTTAATTAACATTTTTTGATTCTTTATTTTATGACTCAATCTTCTAAAAGTAACTTGACCTTTGATACTGAAATCAAGAAGACTGCAAAAAGGTTGAGAAAGGAGGCAAAAATCAAAAAATTAGCCTTTGTATTGGATAGTTCGAGCACTTACAAAGAAACAACTAGTGAGAACAATAAGAATACTGAAAGCATTAATGAAGTGATCATGGTTGTTAACCAGTAGACTCTGTAATAAATGGTTGTCGTACTGATAGACCAAACCCCATTGTGTATCACTTATGAAGACCTGATGGTTCACTTAAAACTAAAATCTGGACTTATATGATTGTTACCTACTTTTAAAGGCTTACAAAATAAAGATCCTTACAAGCATTTAAAGGAATTTTATGTGGTGTGTAATGACATAAAATCGTAAGGTGTAAACTTAGAACAAATTAAACCAAAGGCTTTCCCTTTTCTCTTACAAATATGATAAAAGACTGGATGTATTACTTGTTATCTAGCACAATTACAATGTAGGATAAGGTGGCATGACAATTTCTAAATAAATTCTTTCTTGCGAAGTGAGCTGCCAAATTCAAAGAGAAATCTATGCAATAAAACTGAAGGATGTTGAGAGCCTTCATGAGTATTGGGAATGCTTTAAAAGGTTATGTGATTCATGTCCCCAACATGAGATTACCAAGTAGAACTTGACTTAATATTTTTACGAGGGACTGCTGCTAATTGAGTGTAAAATGATGGATACAATAAGTGATGACATAATTATGAACAAAATGCCACAAGATGCACAAAACTTGATAACAATCATGGCAGCTAATGCACAATCATTCAGCACTAAGTAAGACCCCTGGAGGAAAGTTTACAAGGTAAGCACTTTAAACCTTGAATCATAAATCTCACAACTTACTTTTATAATGTAAGATTTGGCCGCAAATCTCAAACCAGCAAGAACATCTAATTTCTAGTAGTATTCAAACCAGTAAAAGTCATCAGGTATGTCCTTAAAGGACGTGCTTAAGACTTTGGTGACTAACACTCAGCAATTCCTACAGGCTATCAAAACTAAATTTAAAAATATGGAAAATCAGGTGACTCAAATAGCAACATCCTTAGGCCGGTTGGAGTCCAAAGGCAAGCTTCCATCATAAGTGGAAGTAAGTCTAAAGGAAAATATGAGTGCAGTGACCCTTAGAAGCAAAAAAATATTGCAAGAAAATTCTGTTAAAAAACTTAAACCTGATGAAGTAAAGGAGGTGGGGACTAAAAATTCTAGGCTAAAAAAAGCTGTTGAAAATGATAAAATTCAGAAAAAGCCAGCAGCAGATTGGATACCCATTCCAAAAGGCTGGAAGGGATAAAAAAGAACAAGAGTAGAAGGAGATTTTAGAGACGTTCTGAAAGTCCAAGTTAACATTCCTTTACTTGATACGATCAAGCAAGTGCCTAGGTACACAAAATTCCTTAAGGATTTATGCACTAACAAATAGAAATTAATTGGGTTTCAAAAAGTGAGTATCAATGAAAGTGTATTAGCCATCATTCAAAGGAAAATGCCGTCTAAGTGTAAGGACAAGGGTGTATTTACAATTCCCATTAAAATCAGAGACATTGATGTGAAAAGTGCTATGTGCGATTTGGGAGCATCAATAAATATTATGTCTTTGTTTGTTTATAAATCTTTGAATGTAGGACCTTTAAAGAAGACTGGAGTTATGATACAATTGGTGGATAGGTCAATGAGTTACCCTATCAGAGTCTTAGAAGATGTCTTACCGCAGGTTAACAAACTAATTTTTCCTACAGATTTTTATGTTGTGCAGATGGATAACAAAACATCTTTGAGATTGTTTGATCTTTTGTTAGGAAGGCCATTCCTAACAAGATCCTGAACTAAGATTGATGTTCATGAGGGAATGTTGATGATGGAGTTCAGTGGGGAGGTTATTAAATTCAATATGTATGATGCAATGAAATACCTTCTTGACATTTTTAGTGTATGTACCGTAGATATTAGTAAGCCATTTATTCAATTGATTTTTAAAATTTATGAGGAAAATGAATTGTGGTTAGCATCAAATAATGCTAAGAATTTCAAAGAGTCATTGGTTTTAAAAAATAGTTTACTGCAAGCTATTGGTGATAAAGGACCACTTTGGAAAGGAAAAACGGAGACAAAACGATGAGCTTTAGGCATGCTACCATAAACTATTTGATAAAAGGATTTTTGACTTAACAAACGTGAGTTATCACATTAAGTGACTTGCTTGAAGAGTAAATGCAAATAAGAAGTTGAGTTGGGACTTACAAAACCAGAACTAAGGTTTAGTTTATGTTCTTTTATTTTTTTGTTTTATTAGTTAGTATGCCCATAAGGCAATCAATAAGACACTAGTTCATTTCTAAGTTAGTTAATTTAGTTATTTACCTTCTTTTACCTTTTGATTTTTTTGATTTTAATTTGGTCTAATTTTCTTTTCTATTTTGGTTGCAAAAATTAAAATGGTGGAATTAAGAGCTTAGAGGTAAAATGCAACATTTTTAAGTGGAGGAAGCTTAATTTAATTTTAATTTTATTTTCTCTCTCTTATCACTTAAAATAATAAATGGGTATTTAATTAATATTTCCCTTCATTTTAACATCCGGAGAGCCATGACTACCGATTTTGAAGAAACCCAAGAAGAAGAGAGAGAAAGGGACTCCAGACAAACAAGGAGTTGAAATAGCATTAGTATAGCGAGGGAGTGAAGTTAAAATTTTGACCTAGTGAAGGAAGAATAAAGGAAGCCCAGCCAAATTTAGAATCACACTCAAACAAGTCATAGTAGTGAATCTTCCACAGGCAGCTCGATAAAACCAAGCAATATCTGAACTTTCTATTTTATTTTTCTTATTTTGCTTGTTATTGATATATCTAACATTGGGATAATGTGTTTTAAGTGTGGGAGGGATGTGTTACAATTATTTCTCCTATTTTTTATGATTTTTATAGACCAATTTAATACCAATTTGATTTTTGATCAAAATTTTAATTTTTTCAAATCTTTGTACACTCTGTTTTTTTATTGCAACCAGGTTATTCTACAATCTATCTTCTTCTCAAAATTCTTTAGACTAATTTCTTCTTTACAACTTGATGATTGAGAATATGCTATCAAACTCAGTACTTTTTGTATAATCAATTCTGATTACTATTTAGTTTAAGGCATGATTGATGAAATTTTGGATGATTAGCTTATGAGATGATATTATACCTTAATTTGGATATATTTGCATGAATAGCTTCTAAGCATATGTACAGTTTAATTCTTTCTTGCTAGGATATCTTTTGCTCAAAATATATATGTGAAACCAGAAAAAGAAAAGCAAACATGTGCAAATACTAACATTAGTTAGTTCAGGTGGTATGACACTCAAACTCCTTAAGTGACTTATGTACGGAGCCGTTGGTGTTGGGAGAATTTGACCCTTTTTTAGGCCATTAAAAATTTAATAAAAACACATTTTGAAAAAGGAACAAAAATACATTGACCTTTACTAATTAGGTTAGGTTGATCAGACCTAATGCCCCTAAAGCTACTTTGGTGTATGGAGCTATTAGCAATGGAAGAGTAACACCCTTTCTAGAGCCAATTATTCATCTCAATTTATTCAGTTCCTATGAATAAAATTATTGAAAATTGGTTTTACTGAATTGAAAACCATGGTATTTTGATGCTTGACAAGATTGCAATTATGCTACCATATGCTTTGCTTGGACATAATGTTTAATGGTTATGCAGAATTTTGTTTGGCTGAGATCCTTAGATTTTTGTTATGAATGCCAAATTGTTAAGTTGTTTTGATGAATTAGTTATGCCTAAATGCTAAGGATGATAACTATTTTCCTTGACTTCTAATGCATTAAGTAAATTGGTTTTTGGATTTTTTTGGAGGAAGGGATTTAGAATGCTTGAGGGCAAGCATTAAGTAAGTATGATGGTATATGATCAAATGTCAAATTGCATATTTTTCATAGTTAAAAAGGTCTATTTTATGTATGGAATTTGGCTAGAACAGTTGACTTGGTCTTGTTTTGTATTTTTCAGGTAAAAACAATGAAAAAGTAAAATGATAGTTAAAATGGCATTTTTACCTCAGTTTTTATCAGAAGGTAAGAATCAGGTGCTTATGACCATGGCTTATGGGCATAAGAAGAACAAAAGTCTTTGGCGTCTGGCAACCAAAGCTGTTAAGTTTGAATTTTGTAATTCAAATAGAGATCATATTAGAAATGATGAATAGAAGATAGGATCATCATCTTAATTATTATTTATTTATTTTAATTACTTTTTTCTATTTTTATAAATGGGAGGCTTTGTTCCCATTATAGAATATTTATATTTTTATTCATCTCTTGTGAATCATGTTTAGTTTTATTAATAAAGTTCTTTCTTTATTTTATTTTTATATTGTTACCAATGATGCTTAGCTAGATAATTTTTATTCCTAATTGGAAGCAACATAAATAATTCGTTAAAAATCATGTGAGATCATAATAGATTTAATTTCAATGGTATTTCATTGTTTGATGTAATTTGGCAAATCATAGAACCATTGTAGTTCAATATGGAAATGCCTTCAATTATAGTTGTACGAGAAATGTAATCACTTTCAATTAAATTTCACAAATCAACTCCATCACTCTCCAAAAATATCTCCATTTAATGTTTCCAATAAAAGCAATCTATACCATCAAAGAGAGGGGGTTTTGTGTAAGATTGACTCTCTAGATAATATGTTATCATTTGATCTTAACTCTAAGAATGTTAATTCTTAATAGATAGAGCCCAAGCTCTAATACCAATTGAAATCCAAGTAAGTAATACATGAGTTATAGTGGTTTGATACAACAATTACATATGTCCACTGTTTTAAGTAGTGACTTAGGGTTCTACTAAATCCTTTCATAATGACAAGATTACACAAATGGATTCTTCAACCAAGAATCCCAATCCTAGTGTTTTGGAGGCTAATACTCAAACCTTTATAATATAGTTCAATCTTACAAGATAACACTCTCAATTACAAGAATAATACCTAAGTAATTGCTCTCATCAAATACCCAAAATTAACACATCCCAAAATCAAGAATGAGAGCAATACAATTTCATGAACAAATAAAGACAAAATTATGATTAATGAGTTTAGAGCAATAATTACTTATAAATGCAAGAAACCAAGTATAAATACTCTCTTTAAGTTTAAATGATTATTGGAGGCATAATTATACAAAAAGAACTATTTTAGAACATTTTAAAACAATGTTGAAAAGCTGTTTTCAGCATGGGTACAGCCGTACGTGCAGGAGGTACGATTGTACCATAACCAAAACCAGTTTGGCACTAATTTGACAGTAGCATTTGTACATCCGTACAACAAGTGGTACGCTCGTATCAAAACTACTATCCAACCCAGAATAATCACATTTTTTGCTCTTCTTAAGCTATAGCAAGTCCTGGACACCCATAATCATATAAGAAATCAAATTTAACATTTTAAAAAACTTTATTGATAACATAAATATGGTTTGTTAACATCAAAATTAAGATCAATGATCCCAATTAGATGTTTTAAATGAAACTGATGGAACTGATTTATTTTAAAGCTAATGGTTTTGATTTTGAAATTTTATAAAAACATCTAAAAATATTAAATTTTGTTAAGTATACATATATGTATAAATGAAATAAATAAATAAATGATATGTATATATAAGTTTAAAAATTCCTATAAAACAATTGAAGTTATAATTTATTAAAAAAATTAATTCATGTATATAAATAACATATAAGTGAATTATTTTTACAAACATCTAAATATCAAAGTTTTATATTATATTTATATGTATAAATAAAATAAATAAATAAATAACATGTGTAAATGAAAAAGAATTCCAATAAAAATATTCAAATTATAAAGTATTAAAAAATTGTTTCATATATATATATATATATATATATATATATATGAATATAAAAATTATAAATTAAATGTGTAACATATATAAGTGAAATTTTGAATTAAAAAATATATATTAATGTGTTGTATTCAACTCACTTTTGATTATATATCACTTCTAATTGTATATCACTTTTGATTGTATATTGATTTTATCAAACTATTCCGTTGCTTTCCTTCTAGTTTATTCCTTGATTTTTGCATTATTTTGATATAAATAATTCTCTTATTTATAAGAACTTTTAGTTGTTTGCTCATATATAAGTTCATATCTTTAATTTAATAAACATCATCCTTTTTATTCTAACTTTATTATTTATCTATATGGTATTAGAGCTCTATCTTTAACTCTTATGGGTAAGATTCTCTTGCAACTAAACCAATGCAAGAAAAAGACTACCAATACAAACATATTGGATGCAAATTCCACCACCACTAGTAATTACATTATTCAATTCAATTCATTATCTCAACTACTAATTAAACTTACTGGCAATAACAACTTTGCAACTTGTAAAGCTCAAATCTACATGCTTATGTATGAACATACTTTATTTTTCCATCTTGATGGCATGTCTCTAGCCCCATCACTCACTATTAGATAAGGAGATCTATAAATTGAGCATCTCAATTATAATATTTGGTTTTGCTATGATTAGTTGATCCAAAATGTAATCTTGGCCTCCATAGATCTAACCATCTCTTCAACTATCATTGTAGACCTTATAGCCAAACTTACATAGAATTCTCTCCATATAGCTTATGTAGATAAGTCTTAGACACATATTGTTCATCATTTAAGATTAATTTGCTTGTCTCATAAAGGACTTATGATCTACAATAGATTACCTCCATCAAGTTAAATACCTCTATAATGAACTTGTAATAGCAGGTATTTAAGGCTTTAATGATGAATTAATTATGAAAGTCCTCAATGGTCTTGGACCAAAATTTTGTGAGATATATGCTCTAATATAAGCAAGAGATTCAATCATTTTCTATGTATAATTATATGAGAAGTTGGTTGATCATGAACTTTTTCTTAAACATATGGAATTCAGAAGCCATCAACTCCAATTACAGTTGCACTTACAACTTAGAATAAGTTCAATAACTCCAATAATTGCAATAATCATTGACCTATCATCAATAACTCTAATTCTTAATGGCACAACAACAATTTCAATACGTCTTCTCAAGGGTGTAATAATTTCAGCTACAATTCTAGTATTCCTTTTCAAGGGCGTAATAATTTTAGTTATAATTCAATTCATTATTGGTTATGAAACAAACTTAGTCATACCATAAATATTTACTACTCTCAATCCCATAATCATCTACATGCTAAAGCTAATTTTATCTTCACTTCATAAGTTATTACCGATCCATGGATTCTTGACTCTGGAGCTTCCCACCATGTCACCATTAAACCTAATAATCTTAAAGAATAGAGGTGCAAACGAGTCTAGCCATTCACGAGCTACTCAAAACTCAATTCAATAAAAGCTCATTTAGCAAAACTTATAATAAATGAGTCGAGCTTAAGCTAGATAACACTTGTTTGTTTAAGCTTATGAGCCAGCTCAATAAAAATCTCGTAAGCTAACTCGTTAATTTATATAGAAAAATTCAATTTTAGATATATAATCCATAAATTTATAATCATATAAATGAATAAAAATATTTTTTAATTTAATTATTAATGTAAAAATGATAAATATTTATGAAATATAATACTTTTATTAACAAATTTTTTATTTTTTAAATAAAAAAGTAAATAATTTATATTATAATATATATTTATTAGGCTCTCAATTAAGCCCGTGATATATCAAAAATTTTGGAAAGCTAAACTCGAGTTCACCTTAATTATGAATGAGTCAAGCTTGAATAAGGTAAAGTTCAACTCAGCTTGACTCATTTGTACCCATGTTGAAGAATACATTAGTTTAAAAGCAATAACAAAAGGAGATGGTAAAATAATTCCAATTACTTGGCTCGACTTGACTCATTTATACCCTATTGAAGAATACATTGGTTTAAAAGGAATAATGATAAGTGATGGTAAAATAATTCCAATTACTCATATTGTTTACACAAAATTACCTATATCAATAAATTCATTTACACTACATAACACTTTATATTCACCAGATATTAAACACAATCTTATTTCTATCTCAAACTTTTATCAAGACCATATGACATCAATTGAGTTTTTTCCATTTGATTTTTATTTGAACGATTTGAGAACGCTAATCACTTTATTTAAAATTGGAATAGAGATAGACTTTATGAATGATCCTTCTTCACCAACCATAAGCCTACTATGCATATTGCCACTATAACAATTTCTCTTCACACCTAAGAAAATAATCTTAATCATCCTAATTCTCAAATTTTCAATTTAAATAAATTTCCCTTACTAATTTCATCAAAAGATAAGCTTTCTTTTTGTAGTTCTTGTTGCGCAAATTAAGTATACCATTTTTCATTTCATTAGTTGACATTTACTAGTAATTCTCCTTTTAAACTTTTATTCAATGACATGCGGACTCTCACTTATTATTTATATTGACAAGAAATGATACTATTATGTTTTTATTGATCAATACACCAAGTACATATGGTTGAATACTTTAGAAGGAAAATCAAAGTTCAAGAAATCTTTCAAAAATTTCATCCTTCGATGGAAAATTATTTCAAAACCTAAATTATCTAATTTTATACTAGTGGTGGAGGAGAATATAAATTTTAGTCTCATATCTCAATTCTCATAGCATAGAACACTTAATCTTACCCCCTTGTTCTCTTTCCTTTACCCTCACTTATTCTTTTTCAAGAAATAAGCAATTACACTCAATTTGGATAATCTATCTCCTCTAGCCTTAACCATATGAGTTCAACAATATCAAGCCATCGTTATCTTTTTCTTCTCTTTTCCAACCTAATTCTATTATTACTTATCATTGTTGTCATATAAATTAGCTTTCTATTACACCAACTTATTTGTTTGATACTATTTCAAACCATGAATTTGCTATATGCTCAAATTCATCATCAACAAATCCATATATACCTTCCATTTATCCAACCATCCAATCATAGAATAACATATTTTGTCACATCCACACACACATAGCTTAGGCATTTCATATATTGCATCGTATGATTTATGTGTTATTTATTTAGTGAGATTGTTATTAGGATATTATTAAATGCTTAACTATCTAGATGATTGATTGTTGAGTTGCTTATTGTTATGACATAATTATTTGAGTTGATAAATTAAAATGCTTGATTACTGTAACGGATGAATTGATAGGTTAAGAGTAGTAATTATAATTGGTAGATTTTATTATATTACAATTAAGTGTTATTATTTTCATTTCTAAGTAAATT
>CANYBF012094899.1:0-16620 GCA_948192965.1 Dalechampia spathulata
AAAGTGCCAGCGGTAACTTCTCAGACCAGTCCCTGTAACTCACCGACATCTTGGCTAGGATCTTCTTTATATTCTTGTTTGTGGCCTCGACTGCGCCATTAGCCTGTGGACGATAAGGTGAAGACCTGTGATGCTCGATACTATATGCTGCCAACAAATCCTGGGTTATACCTTGGAACTGTACCCCGTTATCCGTAATGACATGATGAGGCACTCCGTATCTACAGATGATATTCTTCTCAATAAACTGAGCCATCTGTTCTGCCCCCAGTTTGTTGAATGAAGCTGCTTCCACCCATTTAGAGAAGTAGTCGATGGCGACGACTATGAAATGATGACCATTAGAAGCGTGCGGGTGTATCTCACCGATAATTTCGATTCCCCAGGCTGAGAAGGGCCACGAAGATGTCAGGCTCTGTAGTTCCATAGGAGGGAGATGTTTCAGATCGCCGGGAATTTGGCATTCCTTGCAACACCTAATGAACTTGATGCAATCAAATTCCATAGTGGTCCAATAGAATCCCTGTCTCAGAATCTTCTTGGACAAGATGTATCTGTTCATATGTACACCACACAAACTAGCATGAATGTCCTCCATGAGTTGCTGCGCTTCCGATCTCGTTGCGTAGCGTAAATGTTGCCCATCCGCTGTCCTTCGGTACAAATCACCTTCGAATAGCAGATATTGAGAGGCTAACCGACGAAGCATCTTTTGATCAGTCTTAGAAGCTTCTTCAAGGTAGCCTTCATCCTTCAAGAACCTCAAGATGTCTGAATACCACTCATTCCCATCCATTTCAGCAATTAACACAGCCGGGTGAGAATGGCACGGGGTTCTGGATGTTGTCACAGAAAGAGGCCACATCTGAGACTCCTTGGGACCTTCCCATATAGACGCTAAAGTAGCAAGAGCGTCTGCCATCTAATTCTCGCTTCGAGGGAGATAATTGAACTGACACCGAGTGAACATGAGGAGCAAACCTCGCAGATGAGCTGAGTACGGTTTCAAGCGTTCCTCCCTGACTTCCCATTCATCCTTTGTCTATTTGACTACTAACAGCAAATAACCACCAAATATTTCCACTTCTTTGACGTTTAACGCAATAAGGGCTTCGATACCATGAATGCATGCTTCATACTCTGCCATATTGTGGGTAACCGGGAATTCTAACTTCATCCCCTTTGGAATTATGTCACCTGTAGGAGTGATCAGCATTACTCCAATCCCGACACCTTGTCGATTAATAGCTCCGTCAAAGTACATCTTCCAACCGTCTAATGTGATCATGGCTAGGTGTTCGTCAGGAAATTCCAACTCCCAATGGTCTGTACCCTCAATAGGTTGTAACGCCAAGAATTCTGCTAAAGCTCTGCCTTTGATGACCTTTTTCGGCGTGTACTCGATGTCGAATTCTGACAACAAGACCAGCCATTTTGCCAACTTTCCCACGAGTGATAGCGCATTATACAAGTAGCGCATTGGGTCCTCCTTAGATATCACCCGTACTGTGTAGCTCTGGAAGTAATGCCTTAACCTCCGCGTGACCCATACCATAGCCAAACATAGCTTCTTGACCTGACTGTACTTGGTTTCATATTCAAGAAGCTTCTTACTCAGATAGTAAACTGGGTGCTCAAGTCCTGCTCCGTCCTCCTGAACCATCATCAACCTCAAGGATGATTCCCCGATTACGAGGTATAATGTTAAAGGGATACCCGCTTTCGGAGCTTGTAAGATCGGAGGGGTCACCAAGTACTTCTTGATTGCATCAAAAGCTTTCTGACAATCTTCATCCCATACCACCAGCTGTTTCTTTCTCAAGAGCTTGAAAATCGACTCACAAGTCATGGTGAGCTTTGCGATAAACAGGCTGATGTACTGTATTCTTCCCAAAAAGCCTCACACTTCCTTCTCTGTGATCGGAAGGTGATTGCATACGCCTCATGACAATTGAAGCCGCATGAAAAGAACTACCCGACCCATGACTTGGAATTAGCCGCCATCATCTTTGCATTAAAAATTTAGTGACATTATTTGTATGGGGAGTTGTGTTATATGTATACTGACCACAAGAGTTTAAAGTACCTGGGCACCCAAAAGGAGCTTAACTTAAGACAACGACACTGACTCGAGTTAATAAAAGATTATGATTGTGTGATCGACTACCATCCGGGGAAAGCTAATTTAGTAGTTGATGCATTGACCCGTAAACTATTTGCTGGATTGAGACAATCACCATTGATACTAGTTCGGGAGGTACGACAGTTGAATGCTTCCTTAGTGATGCAACCTGATAGTATCGTAGCTCAGTTACAGTTGCGCGTGGAGCCAATATTAACCGAACAAATTCAAAGAAGTGCAGTGAATGATGAGGAGTATCAGGAGTAGCTGCAAAAAGTTCGGATAAGTACGACTTCACTTTTCATGATAGATGGTGACGGTAATCTAAGACACGAGGATAGATTGTATGTTCCTGCAGATGACGAGCTTAAGAAGCTGATTGTATAGGTACGACTTCACTTTTCATGATAGATGGTGACGGTAATCTGAGACACGGGGATAGATTGTATGTTCCCGTAGATGACGAGCTTAAGAAGCTGATTCTAGAGGAAGCTCACAGTTCCACGTATTCATATCATCCAGGTAGTTCTAAGATGTATCGGGATCTAAAATAGCACTACTGGTGGATTGGTATGAAGACTGATATTGCTAAGTATGTGGCTCAGTGTCTGGTATGTCAGCACATTAAAGCAGAACATCAAGTACCAGTAGGATTACTTAGTCCCTTACCGGTACCAGAGTGGAAATGGGATCAGATTACTATGGACTTCGTTACAGGGTTACCGATGACGCAAAACATACATGATGCCATATGGGTAATCGTAGATAGAATCTGATGAAATTGTTCGATTGCACGGGATTCCATCCTCGATAGTATCTGACAAAGATTCACGGTTCACGTCACAATTTTGGGGTACTTTTCAGAGATCTTTGGGTACCCGAGTATAGTTTAGTACCTCATTTCATCCTCAGACTGATGGCCAGTCAGAGAGAGTGATACAAATTCTAGAGGATATGCTACGTGCTTACATTATGGAATGGGAAGGTAGTTAGGATCGCTACTTACCATTGATCGAGTTTGCATACAATAACAGCTATCAATTCAGTATATAGATGGCTCCTTACAAGGCATTATACGATCAACGATATTGGACATCGTTACACTGGAATGAGGTTGGTGAACGACGACTAGTTGGTCCTGAATTGATACAACAGGCAGAAGAGCAAGTACAAGTGATTAGAGCTAGATTGAAAGCAGCATCGGATTTGAAAAGATGGGATATAGAGTATGAGGTTGGAGATAAAGTTTTTCTCAAGGTGTCTCCGTGGAAGAAGATTCTGAGGTTCGGTCAGAAGGGAAAATTGAGTCCTCGCTTCATTGGGCCATATGAGATATTAGAGAGAGTGGGACCATTAGCCTACAGATTGGCCTTGCCACCAGAGTTAGATCGAATCCATAATATGTTTCACATTTCGATGCTAAGACGGTATAGGTCAGATCCTTCTCATATTATTCTGATTGAATCTATAGAGGTGCAATAGGATTTATCCTACAGTGAAGAGCCAATTCAGATTTTAGCATGGGAAACCAAACAGCTAAGGAACAAACGGATTCCATTAGTCAAGGTTTTGTGGAACCATCACACAGGACAAGAGGCCACGTGGGAAAGAGAGTCTGTTATGAGAGAACAGTATCCCCACTTATTCCCTAGTGAGTTCAGTTAGAATTTCGGGGATAAAATTTCTTTTTAGAAGGGGAGAGTTGTCATACCCGCATATGAGACCCTGGTAGTTTGCTCCTTATGTATGCAAATGTGCATGTATGCGTATGCGTGTGAATAATCGGATGTAAGTGTATGTGTATTTCTGTGCCTATGTGTTTGATGACTGAAATGTGATATTGCTTCCTTGATTTATGAATGTCTTTGTGAATGCTGGTGCAGAAATATGATGATGGTAAGTGTATTGATTGAGTGATGTGATATTGTATCTATAGACATGTGTTATTGTGTTATGAGGATAGGATGTGAGGGTGTTGCCGCCTTATTAAGGTATCTTCGTAGTATAAGGGGCGAACACAGAGTTTAGCATGCTATGAGGGAGGTTTTAGAAGTTTTTATACTTGATTTTGAGTTAGGTATGTTGGGTATGAGCTTAGGAGATGTGGAAGAAGGAGGTTTGAGAGTGGTACAGGGTACCGTCCCTCGTAGGAAATGTGCTTATCAGGAGTTTTAGTTCGATACGAGCGTACCAGGATCCGTACGACCGTACGCGACTTAAGTTTGACTGTTTTAAAGATATTTTATACGTTTTGAATCAGTTTTCTTTCACCCTTAACCCTCTTAAACCCTCTTAAACATTTCCTAAACATTAGAGTTAGAGTTTCTAGGCTTTTAGCTTGTATGAGAGCGGTAGATTGAAGTGGTGCTCGATAGTGACAGGATTGATAGAAGTAGTTTGACTCCAGGTTTATGCTAAGTTTATGCGATATGTGTTGGTTTGGCTTGTTCTTGCCTTGAGACCTAAGGAAGGTCTAGGAATGATGTTTCTTATTGGTATGCTAATGATTGATGCATGTTATCACTTATCTATGATGAAATGAGGATAGTTCATGAATAAAGCATACATAAATACTTGTATGGCATGCATGGATCTAAGGAAGGAAAAAGGAAAGAGAGTGATGAGAGCATAGCTAAAAGCTCTAGGCAAACTGGGTCAAATAATGATGGGATTCCTAATGGAATAATTTAAGTTATTGCCCTCCCTAAAGGGAGATGAGTCTCGAGACCTACAGTAGGAAAAGGGTGCAAAGCACTACATGTTTATATGCCTTCCTTCGGGAGATGAGTACCGATATAGGTACATTTGCACAATTATAAGAAAACAAGAGTGAATGAGTGAAATGAGAATGAGAAAGAATGTAAGGCATAGGTACATTTGCATTGCATGTATTGGAAATGTGTGCTATAAGGTTCTGTATGATGATGTTATTGATGAATTGAAATGTTTGATATATGATGCTTACGATGGTTGTTATGTATTTGACTTATGTTTCCTTAGCACCACTGAGTTTTATACTCAACATTTATCATTTGATGAATGTAGGTTCTATGCCTTCGGTAGAGCAGTTCGAGCAACAGTAGAGGTCGTCAGCAGAGAAAATCCTTCTCGAAGTGGTACGGGACCCCAGGGGCATACTCTGATTCATTTTTGTTAGAGTAGTTCTGTTGATCCTAGTGGCAGTAGTCTACTCTGTATTTTGTGGTGTACCTGTCTATGAATCATATGAACCCTGTTGTATGACCTATGTTGCATGTATATAATATAATTGAGTTACGTGTCGACGCGAATTGTATGATTGAATGATTGTTTATCTAGGGTACGATGTCTCTTATGTATGTATGCCACGCTATTACTTCCTTTCACCACATAATACAGGGTCGTGTACCCATACGAACCTTAATAGATCATAGAGACAATGCATCCCTTGTGGTATAAGCAGCGGTCCTTCCTTTGGGGAGGATCGATACTTATGCTTTGGGAGCATGTCACCCCAGGTATGGGCTAGGTGTGACAGTACTCATCTCCCGTAGGAGGCCATTTATCAATATAACTGTAGGGTTCTATAAACCTGATCTCCCGTAGGAGAGCCATTGTATCTATATGATTCCTTGAAGGAATCTATTAACTATATGACCCAGTACATTTCTTTTTCTGTAACGTCTCTCTTCCTTTCTCTTTTCCACCTTATAACCTCTTTGTCATGTCATGATAATCTTTGCATGCTTGAATGTATGGATGTTTTATGACATGATGCATAAATGATGCATTGATGATCACACTGTACCATTCATAACATAAACTCATTACTTTGCTATCCCAAGTAGTCAACTGAATCATATCATTTGAGGACCATGTATGGGTTCATAACAGGAATAGCATAAACATTTAAACATATGACCATCAGTTCAAGACCTTAGATACGGTCATGAAAAGGAAAGCATAAACCTGCAATGGACTTCCTCTTATCCAAACCCTTTGATGGTACTTGTAAATCTTCCTTTAAACCACCTATAACATTACAAAATATCCATACTCAATAAAAGAAATAATTCATACAAAGATTCATAACATATTGCTTTCTTTCCAATCACCTTACAGGTAAATCTATGACTTAACATAATTAAGCAATCGTAAAGGATTCTTAAGATTTTTCCACTAATATCCTATTAAATATATATACTTATATAATAAACATATAAGGATAAAATTAGCAACATAAAATATTTCAACGTATACCAAGTTGTAGGTAAAATTCTATCCCTTTTTAACGACTTTTGACACAAAACATTTTATGTTCTAGGACCTTTGCTCATTGTACAAGATTTTTTCCTAATCAAATGACCTTCAAATTAAATAATTCTTAAATCATTGAAAACTAGACTTAAATAGCTTTCCAACGATATATCACATGCCCCAAAACTCATCCAATAAGGCTTTCAAATGTTATTTACAAAATCAGTCATTGAAGCTAAAAATAGTTACTGTCACGATCGTGGACTTAAGCAGAAATTTTGCAAAACCACTGTCACGATCGTGGCTTCAACTCCACGATCGTGGTCGAGAGCCTTATATTCATCCGAAACTTACTCCAAAACAACTCCAAATGATTCCCCAATCATCCTAACACATTACCATACCTTAAACATCATCAAAACACTTTCAAAACTTACTCAAAACATCAATTTAACATAATTAAAAGTTCAATCATCCATCCAAAATAGAAATTCATATGATCATACATATAATAAAATTCAACACTTCAACACTTCTACTTCTTCTTATGATTCATCCTTTACTCCAATTCCTTCTTTCACACACAATCATAATAACCTTAACATAACTTACTTCTTCCTTCAAGATATAAGAAAACATAATAAGAACACATAGAACACCACAAGAACATCAAAACTGAAATCTATGCATGATTTACCTTAGAATAGAGTTTTGTTTTTCTTAAGTGCAGATGAGAAGAACATGAAAGGAGAAAACCCATATGGAGGAAGGAAAACTAGAGTATAAGAAAATATGTTATGTATATCCTTAAGATAATATACCTCCATTTTTGACTTCAATATAAGAACAACCACTTATAAGATGCCACTTATCAAGCCCAAAATATTTCCTTACTTAAATTTCTTTCTTCTCTTTCTTATAAATTAAAATATCATTTTTACATCATATTATACATAAGTCTTACATAATATTTCACTTATACTCATCTAAAATACTATGAACATACATCCTACATCATTTTTAGTTTCCATTTCTATCCTTAACTTTTCATGTAATCCTTTTTATATCCTCACTTACCATTTACCCTACCATTGTTCCTATCTTTACTTCAACTTATACATACCCATCTTAAACTATACTTTCTCATACATTAATATGTTAAACTTGACAATGCATCACTCTTCATCCAAGGCATTCAATACATATATTCCGTATTAACATCTTTCATGCATATTCAACTTTATAAAACATCCTTTCATCTATTTCTACTAGTTTCTCTATAAATTCCATATCATATAGAATTCCTATATTTATACTACACTTTTCATTATAATTATCAAGTTATCACATTTTAGCTATAACATACGTATAAAATGCAAACATACAGAGATGTCTTGTGTGTGGATCAAAAACTATTACTATTAAATTATTAAAATAAAATAGAATTAGTTTTAGCAAATTTAGATTATTCAATAAACTTTTATTTTCTGAAAATTAATCATTTATAATAAAAATGATTCATATTTATATTTAATTTTGAATGTGATTTATAGATAGAAATTAGTTGTATAAATTAAAATTATTATTATTTGATAATTAAAATAAAATTAAAATTAGTTTTAATAAATTTAGAGTAATGGTAAAATCATTATTTTACTTATTCTTCTTCTCTCTTATAATATTAATTAAAATTTAATAAAGGTGTGCTTAATTAATCTTTTATAGTGTGAATTTGAAAATGTTAAATTATATATTAACAATATGACATATTTTATAATTTTAATAAATATCTCATAAAATATAAAATAATTATTAATTAATAAATATAAATCAAATTAATAGTATTTATCTTTAAATAAAATTTATTTAGGTAAAAAATTAGATAACATAATATACAATATAAAATAATTAGTAATTATTAAATATAAATAATATTAGTAGTATTTATCTTTAAATAAAATTTGTTTAGATAAAAATAATATAATATAATATAATATAATATAATATATAAAATAATTAGTAGAAAATAAAATAAATTTTTTAAAAAATAATAAAATTTATGAGAAATAATAAAACTATCTTTTCGCTTATTTCTCATCCTCTCTTGATATATTATGATGTTAAAATCATTTTTTTACTTATTTTTCTTCTTTCTTAAAATATTAGTTAAACAATAAAAAGATATATGTTCAATAAATCTACTTTGCTTGGCATGTATCACATCAACACATATAGCATCCTTTTATGCATGTATTTTATGCATACATTATAGTGAATGATTGATTAGTGCATGAAATGCATGAATGAGATATGATATATGAATGCTTTGATATAATGAATGTGATATGAAGTGCCTTATAGATAAATGAATTTATAGAAAAAGAAATGAAAAAGAAGTGAAAAGATGATTAAAGAAGTGAACATGCACTAAATATATGAATTTGGTATGCTTTTATTGAATGTTTTAACAAAGCTTTAAGATGGAATTTATATGTGTAATGTGATGCATTGACATGTTTAACATCTTATTGTATGGTAAAGTATATTTTAAAATGTGTGAATGTAAGTTTAAGTGAAGTTAGAAATAATGGTATGTTAAATGGTAAGTTATGACATAATGTCACATCCACATTCATATGCACAACTTAGAATGATTGAACGAGTGATGCATGAAATGCATGATTGAGTTGTGATTGGTAAATGTCATGCTATGTTATAAATGCTTATGAATAAGATATGAATAAAGGAAATTCCATTAAACATGGAAATTTGAAAGGATAGTCATGAAATGAAGTGGAAACGTACCTAGGATGTCTCGTTAATATGTTTTTGGTAAACGCTTTAAAGGTACTTAAAAGTGCAATTTATAAGTGAAAAATGATGTTTATGCATAATATAATTATTACATGATGATAAAGTATATATTAGACTATATATTAGAAAGTATAAATGAAGTTAGAATGAAAAATAAGTTAAGTTGAACTTAAGGGTATTTCGGTAATTTTACTTATAAAAAGGGGGTATTTTTGGAAAATAAAATTATGTATGTTGGATATGTGATATATGTTATGTATATATGAGATTTATGATATAATAATAAAAAAATATTAAAGAAAATGAAAAAAAGAAATAAAATTAATGAATGAACCAATAGGATGGTGACAAGTGTCACCATGTGATTGGACCCTTCATTGACTTGTAAATAAATAAATAAAATAATAATAATAATAATAATAATAAATAGATTCTGCAGAAGGGGAAAAACGTGATGCCATAACCCTTTTCCTTTATTCCATTGCAAACTCCTTCTTCTTCTTTTCAATTAAATTTTATACAATCTTAAGGTAAAAAAACAAACTTATGAATTTTATGTTTTTAATATTGTTTTTACCTTACTCTTCTTGAATATATTCTTATTTATTGTTGTTGGTGATTAGAATTTGAGTTCTTATTGCTGGAAAAATTCTGTTGGAAATTGAAAATGAAGTTTATATATGGATTTTGCTTAAATTGATGAAGGAAAGATGGAAAGCATACTTAATTTAATATGTTAGATATATTTTGATGAAGTTTTGTTTATGGAATGTATGTGTATGTAAACCCTAGGTGACTTGTATACAAATGAATCTTGAGATGTTGTATGAGATGTGTATGTATGCTAGAAGTGACAAATTATGAAGAAGAATAAGAAAAATGCATGAAAAGTGAAGAGGAAGTAAGATAGTGCATGGGTAAAAGTTGCTGTCCAAATTTTCACCTCCTATGAAATGACCTCTATAATTTTGTTTTAATGCATAAATCATTAAATTATATATAAATATGATGAATTATGATGATAGAATGATAAAAATAAAGTTTTAATGCAATTGGAATAAGTTTACAAGTTATATACATAAATGAGAGCAATAAGGGCAGCATGTGTGTATGGTTGTGTAATGTTGCCTTAAGTTGGATTTAAATGCATATTGCTGGTAAATTTGACTTAGAAGTGTGTATAACATGTTTAAGTATGTGTGTATTTAGTTGGGTAAGATTTTGAAGTAATTTGGATGCTTAAAGGAAGAGGTATGCATGGTATATGCAAGTGCTTGTTAGAAACAGACTTTAATGGTAAAGTTAGGGGTTTACGGTAATTGCATTTTGACTACCTTAATGTTATTCCAAAATTTTATGTAATATACCATTGGAAAGCTCTTTAAATCTAGTTTTCAATGGTACTAAGCTTGCAAATTTCTAAATTCATTTTTTAGGTTAAAAAAATCACGTCATTTTGGTATTTTAAATATGCTCATTTAGGGTGACTGTTAGGCAGGATTTAGAAGCATTCGATCATTTAATGTTTGGAGACCTTAATGATTGAATTTTTAAGCATATAATATATCATTGGACATATATTTGATTCTAGTTTCTAATGGTTCAAGAATTACTCAATTTTAAGGTTATTTACATAGTCAAAATGCTTGCATAAAGAGAACTATTCTATGAGGCAGCATATGAATGGACTTGAAAGACATGCTTGTTTTAACATCAAGTAACTCCTTATGCAATTTTATTTTGAATGCTTAAATGAATGGTTATGTACATACAATTACAAATCTAATATAGGTAAAAATGACCAAATGAACAGTAACTCGTACCAAATGAATAGTAACCCATGAATAGTACCCTCGACCAAATAAATAGTAACTTATATAACATAGTTTGACTATTTAAGGAAAGGATGTTCAGGGTATTTAAACTTAATATTATGCTTAATTAAACATTATAAGTTATTAGTATACTTGATGATATACACTTAAAAAGTAGAAAATAAAATTAATACCACTTATGTATTTGTGTTATACTAAAACTTCATAAGACATATTTATTATTAATATATATTTGTGACTTGTGTAAACATTTATCCTTTGATTATGAAATATGGAATGCTATGGAATGGAATGGTACTTGAATGATAATGGATTCTTAAATGAAAATAAGTTAAGTTCAATATATGAATAACTTTACTAAATGAATGTAAAATGGAAATGTTACAAGTTCCACTCACGAAGTGCATACTTCCCCTTCAGGTATCGATAAGGGCAAAGCGCTAACAGGTTTATGCTATTCATCTTATGACCCTACATAGGGTCTTAAAATGATGATTTCTCACTTAATTGCTTATGATAGCAATGTAGTGAGATTGTATTGTAAATGGAATTATATGGTCATCATTGCTTATGGTCATTAAAGCATGACTTATGCATCATATCATGAATCATCCATACATATAAACATATTCATGACATATCCTATAAAGGATATAAGGGGAAAAGAAAGTGATATACAGAGCAATATTCATTGATAACGTACTAGGTCATACAATTATTATCAATTTCCTTTATGAAATCATACAGTATAGGTTCCTATCATAGAACCATAGAGAAATATTATATTCCTACGGGAACCAGAGAATGATATAGTACCGGTATATAGAGAAATGGGCCTAGTACAAAATTATGCACAATCATACAGAAAAGAAATGAAATGTTACGGGAAAATCAGAGGGAGAATGCAAAGCATGAATGTATTCTCACAGACATACATTATCATTTATACATGTAGCAAATATGGAAGTTATTGATGAATAGTAATTTATGAATACTACTCAATGAATAGTAACTTGTGAATACTACTCAATGAATAGTGACTTATGAATATTACCATATGTCGTATGCATTGATTATAATGGCTAACAAGTGATATAAAATGGCACTATATGATACAATTGTACAACTTGTTATTGATTACTATGATCTGACTTCAAAGTGTTATTTCTGATATGTGCTCATGTCATTTACTTATTTTATAGCACCATTGAGATTTATACTCAGCATTTGTCATTTGATGAACGCAGGACCAGGACCTTCAGACAAGAATTTAGGCTGAATGATCTTTAGTCAGGGGAGATTGCAATTTCAGGGAATCTCATTCTCAAAGCAGTTTGGACCAATGTAATATACTTCGTAGTGTCTTTGTATATGCGATTTATTATATTAACCTTAATGGCAATAATGCTTATATTATGAACTTGTGATGTGTGTAATATTGATATCACCTTATCACGTGAAATTTAAATATACATATCACATAACGAATGATGGTGTGATAAACTGAAAACATAAGTTGAAATAAAATGGATGCATATTATTATGTATTGATATTACCTCTGTATAATAATATGTGATAATATATTTATGTATGATTACTGTAATAATTTATTGTAGCAACCATAAAAAAAAGATCCCTTGTAGAATAATTAATGATTTCATTGTTTAGGGAATTATTAACTATTTTATGGGAGCGTGTTATGCCTGGTTGGGGTGTGACACATAAATGGAATTTCATGAAAAGATAAGGTTGTTATTGGAAACCATGTTATATATGGTTTATGTCCATATTATCATGATGTATGGTATGTGTAATTATTTTGTAATCATGATATAAATATGATGTAAAAATGATTATAAAAGAAGAGGAATTACATTAGTATGAGTAATTAAATAATAGCTTGACATGTATCATTATTTGATTAGATCCTTCTTTTATATAGTCAAATTAAGTCTAATATTATTTAAATTAGGAGTTTAGGTCAGATTTCCACTTTTCCTCCACTCCATATTCGACTTCTTCTTCTTCTCTTTCTCTTTGCATTCTAACTTAAGGAAAAAACACCATTTCAAGGTAAAATCTTATGTAGAATTTGGTTTTTATACCTTTTTCTTTGTGTTCTATATGTTCTATGCATGTATTCTTCTTCTTTTATGCTCTTTTGCTTATTTAATGAAGAGTGAGTTGATGAAGGGTTGGTGATGATTGTATGTAAATGAAAGAATTTTGATTAAATGATAAAGGATAAGGAAGTTAAGTTATCAAATTTGGTGTTATATTGCTGCCTAAATTAGGACTTTTTGATTTTTCATTATTTTATGGAGCAGAATTATGTAATCCTTGCATTCTTATGAAAACATGATTGATTAATGTATTTAGATGATGAAAATAGAGTTTGGTTGCATGCAAAGGTGAATTATAGCATGAATATGTCACAATAGTCATTAAGGAGGCAGCAAAGCATGTCATTTAGATATGTTGTGTGCATATTACCTTAAAGTGTGGATATGTGTTTTGTATGCTAGCTAATTGAACCTAAATTTGTGTGTAATGTCTGTATTTAGTATGACATGATTTCAATGTGATTTGGAAGTCAAATTGATTAAGGTATGCATGAAGAAACTCATAAGGCAGCATGTGGATCATATTATGCAAGTTGTGTGACTTTTGTGTATTGTGAGAAATGTGAATATATATATTTATAAATCTGGATATAATGATTATAGATACAACTTAGGAAAACATGTTCATGCATTTAAAGTGACTGAATGACTAAGTTATGATAAGATAAAAATTGTAAAAGTTATGGGTATACTAAAAGTGTGCATTTTAGTGTAACATATGAAATAAGTCATCTTGTATAGGTTGTTTGCGTACCAACTGCCATATGAGACTTAAGATATATATATGCCCTGTTCCATAAGAGGTAAAAAGGTAAATGTATACAAGTTCATGCATGTTGATTGCAAGTTTCATGCAATTATGACTTAAGGTATACAAATAGTATAATTTTGGCAATTCTACCAAGGCTTGCGACATTTTCAATTTTGGCAGCCTAAATGAATGAAATAAATTACATGCTATAATTTAAATTAAACCTTGATGAGTTTAGTTTATGATGGTATATGACATGTTTATGTTAAAGGCTAAGAAGATTGCTTAAAAATTTATCTAGTTCTAGTACGTACAAAAGTGGTATTTCCATTCCCTAGTTTCAATAAGTTTATGTTGTATGCCATAAATGTTCAAGTTCTGGTACCTTACTTATATGGTTTAATACCTTGAGATGTGCATGAGATGATAAACTAACATTGAATGTCATTCATGATCCATAAGATGGTCATTAAGGGTACATGATACCATATGCATATAGGGTGAAGAGAATAAGGAAGCATGAAATAAAAATGACCATATGAATAGTAAAACATACCAAATGAATAGTGCATATGACCAAATGAATAGTAACTTATCTAGCATGACTCGACACTTTAATGAATGGGTATTTTAGGCTTCCAAACTTAAAGCTATCTACACTTAAACCTTATGCCTCTTCATTATACATAAGAATATACACTTAGAGGCATGAAATGATGTTAATGCAATATGTTCAAAACAAAACTATGACAAGTCTTATATATATACTTAAATGTTTTAAATAATTGATTTACATGCCAATATGCATATGTATAACTTATATATGTATTTGTACTTGAATGTAGAAATGTGTAATGGTATGAATATGGATGATATTGTGGTTCCAAGACTTAAGTTGGCCGAAAGGCATGTATGACTCCTACTTGTGAAATGTGAAGAGTAGAAAGTTAAATGATTTTAGGGATTTTAATAAGGGGAAAGATTGTGTATGGTCAAACAATTAGGAGCATACAACCATACGATTACCTATTGGAAAATGAAAGAAAATTTTTGATTTTAAAAAATTTGACGCATACAATCATACTAAATATGTTGTATGCCTATACGATTACCTTTGAAAATTTGAAAAATCCCACTCATGCAATCATACCAAGTTCATATACATCTGTACAACTATAAATTTTAAAAAATTTAAACATTTTCTAAAATAAAACATGAATAAATATAAAAGGAAAATGATGGTTTTATATAAAAATTTATTTAGAACACATTAGGAATTATTTATGAAAAAAATGAACCATCAATCATTTCAAGCTCGTGTTTGGTAATATATAAGACATTCTTCACAAAGGGTTTTGATAAAAATATTGGAAAATTAGTGTGTTATATCAATAAATTCTAATACCACATAACCTTTATGTATAGTATCACATAAAAAATTATGCCTAATATCTATATGTTGACTCCTAGAATATTAAATGGGGTTCTTGGATAAATTAATTACATTAATGTTATCACATTTAATAGGTGTATGTAAGTAACATGCAAAATGTAGTTTTGAAGTTATTGGTGAATCCATAAAACATGAGCATAAAAACTCGTAGAAATATATTTAGCTTCAACAATAAATAATGCAATAGAATTTTTTTTCTTATTAAATCAATAAACTAAACAACTACCCAAAAATTGACAAGTACTAAATATACTCTTCCTATCAAGTACATTACTGGTAAAGTCAACATCCAAATAAGCAATCAAATCAAAAGATGTATTCTTAGGATGCCACAATTCATAATATGAAGTGCTAATCAAATATTTGAAAATACATTTCACAACAGTAAAATAAGATTCTATAGGTGAAAGATTGAAAATAAGCACACGCACATACAACAAACACAATATCAAGTCAAGAGGTGGTGAGATATAAAGGACCACTTATCATACCTCGATACCTCTTTCATTAAATGGTAATTTCATTGTAGTGCTTATAGGAGTCTTACTTGATTTGACTCTATCTATCCCAAACTGTTTTAACATCTCACTTGTGTTCTTATGTTGATTGATGAAGTTCCTACCTTTTTCATTACTTGATTTGAAGTCTAAAGAAGTACTTTAATTCACCCATCATACTCATTTTGAATTTACCTTACATACACTTAGAAAATTTCTTGTAAAGATTTTCATTAGTAGCATTAAAAATAATATCATTTATATAAATTTACACAAGTAAAATATTATTTTTATGATGCTTAATGAAAAGTATAAAGTCAACTTTCCCTTTTCCAAAATCATGATCAATTAAAAATAAACTCAATCATTCATACCAAGCCCTAAGGGCTTAGTTCAAACCATTCAATGCTTTAATAAGTTTGAAAACATGATTTAGATAATTAAAGTTTTCAAATTTAGGAGGTTGTTCTACAAAAACTTCTTCAATAAAACCATCTATTAAAACACTTTTGACATTCATTTGAAAAAGTTCAAAGTCCATATATAATGCATATGCAAGCAACATGTGAATGGCTTCTAATCAAGCCACTGATACAAATGTTTCATCATAATCAATACCTTCCTTTGACTATAACTCTTTGCAATCAATGTCACATCCTCACTTTTGGCACACACTGTTAGTATATACATATGATGTGCTATGATTTATACGTGTTAAATTTGGATGATGATGTGAATTTAAATATTTGAATTATGAATTTTATATGAATTATGCATGCTATGATAAA